>JAHIAM010007557.1:0-39521 GCA_021605205.1 Aegilops longissima | reverse complement strand
CTTGTTAATCAAATAACAACTCCTTGTTCATGGTTAGGAAACATAACCATCTTTGATTAACAAGCTAGTCAAGTAGAGGCATACTAGTGACATCTTGTTTGTCTATATATTCACACATGTATTATGTTTCCGGTTAATACAATTCTAGCATGAATAATAAACATTTATCATGATATAAGGAAATAAATAATAACTTTATTATTGCCTCTAGGGCATATTTCCTTCAGCCTCCCACTTGCACTAGAGTCAATAATCTAGATTACAAAGTAATGATCCTTACACCCATGGAGTCTTGGTGCTGATCATGTTTTGCTCGTGGAAGAGGCTTAGTCAGCGGTCTGCAACATTCAGATCCGTATGTATTTTGCAAATCTCTATGTCTCCCACTTGGACTTGGTCCCAATGGAATTGAAGCGTCTCTTGATGTGCTTGGTCCTCTTGTGAAATCTGGATTCCTTTGCCAAGGCAATTGCACCAGATTGTCACGTAAGATCTTCATCGGTCCCGATGCACTAGGTATGACACCTAGATCGGAAATGAACTCTTTCATCCAGACTCCTTCATTTGCTGCTTCGAAGCAGCTATGTACTCCGCTTCACATGTAGATCCCGCCACGACGCTTTGTTTAGAACTGCACCAACCGACAGCTCCACCGCTTAATAAAACACGATCCGGTTTGCGATTTAGAATCGTCCGGATCGGTGTCAAAGCTTGCATCGACGTAACCATTTACGACTAGCTCTTTGTCACCTCCATATATGAGAAACATATCCTTAGTCCTTTTAGGTATTTCAGGATGTTCTTGACCGCTGTCCAATGATCCACTCTGGATTACTTTGGTACCTTCCTGCCAAGCTTACAGCTAAGCATATGTCGGTCTGGTACACAGCATTGCATACATGATAGAGCCTATGGCTGAAGCATAGGAACATCTTTCATTTTCTCTCTATCTTCTGTTGTGGTCGGGCATTGAGTCCGACTCAATCTTACACCTTGTAACACAGTAAAAACCTTTCTTTGCTGATCCATTTTGAACTTTTTCAAAACTTTATCAAGGTATGTGCTTTGTGAAAGTCCAATCAAGCGCCTTGATCTATCTCTATAGATCTTGATGCCCAATATGTAAGCAGCTTCACCGAGGTCTTTCATTGAAAACTTTTATTCAAGTATCCTTTTATGCTATCCAGAAATTCTATATCATTTCCAATCAATAATATGTCGTCCACATATAATATTAGAAATGCTACAGAGCTCCCACTCACTTTCTTGTAAATACAAAGCTTCTCCAAAAGTCTCAGACAAACCCATATGCTTTGATCACACTATCAAAGCGTTTATTCCAACTCCGAGAGGCTTGCACGGACCATAAATTGATCGTTGGAGCTTGCACACTTTGTTAGCACCTTTTGGATCGACAAAACCTTCTGGTTGCATCATATACAACTCTTCTTCTAGAAATCCATTCAAGAATGCAGTTTTACATCCATTTGCCAAATTTCATAATCATAAAATGCGGCAATTGCTAACATGATTCGGACGGACTTAAGCATCGCTTCTGGTGAGAAAGTCTCATCGTAGTCAACCCCTTGAACTTGTCGAAAACCTTTTGCAACAAGTCGAGCTTTGTAGACAGCTTACATTACCATCAGTCAGCCTTCTTCTTAAAAATCCATTTATTCTCAATAGCTTGCCGATCATCGGGCAAGTCTACCAAAGTCCATACTTTGTTCTCATACATGGATCCCATCTCAGATTTCATGGCTTCAAGCCATTTTGCGAATCTGGGCTCACCATCGCTTCTTCATAGTTCGTAGGTTCATCATGATCTAGTAGCATGACTTCCGAATAGGATTACCGTACCACTCAGTGCGGATTTTGTTCTGGTTGATCTCTGAGTTCAAGGACAACTTGATCTGAAGTTTCATGATCTTCATCATTATCTTCCTCACTAATCGGGTGTAGGTGTTACGTAAACTGATTTCGTGATTTAACTACTTTCAATAAGGGAGCTGGTACTATTACCTCATCAAGTTCCACTTTCCTCCCACTCACTTCTTTCGAGAGAAACTCCTTCTCTAGAAAGGATCCATTTTAACAACGAATGTCTTGCCTTCGGATCTGTGATAGAAGGTGTACCCAATTGTCTCCTTTGGGTATCCTATGAAGACACATTTCTCGATTTGGGTTCAAGCTTATCAGGTTGAAGTTTCTTCACATAAGCATCGCAACCCCAAACTTTCGAAACGACAACTTTGGTTTCTTGCTAAACCATAGTTCATAAGGCGTCGTCTCAACGGATTTGACGGTGTCCTATTTAACGTGAATGCGGCCGTCTCAAGAGCATAACCCCAAAATGATAGCGGTAAATCTGTAAGAGACATCATAGATCGCACCATATCCATAAAGTGCGATTCGACGTTCGGACACACCATTGCGCTGTGGTGTTCGGGTGGCGTGAGTTGCTAAACTATTCCGCTTTGTTTCAAATGTAGACCAAACTCGTAACTCAAATATTCGCCTCCACGATCAGATCGTAGAAACTTTATTTTCTTATTACGATGATTTTCAACTTCACTCTGAAATTCTTTGAACTTTTCAAATGTTTCAGACTTATGTTTCATTAAGTAGATATACCCATATCTGCTCAAATCATCTGTGAAGGTGAGAAAATAACGATATCCGCCACGAGCTTCAACATTCATTGGACCACATACATCCGTATGTATGATTTCCAATAAATCTGTTGCTCTCTCCATAGTACCGAGAACGGAGTTTTAGTCATCTTGCCCATGAGGCACGGTTCATAAGTGCCAAGTGATTCATAATCAAGTGACTCCAAAAGTCCATCAAGATGGAGTTTCTTCATGCGTTTTACACGATATGACCTAAGCGGCGATTACCACAAATAAGTTGCACTATCATTATCAACTCTGCATCTTTTGGTTTCAACATTATGAATATGTGTATCACTACTATCGAGATTCATTAAAATAGACCACTCTTCAAGGGTGCATGACCATAAAAGATATTATTCATATAAATAGAACAACCATTATTCTCTGATTTAAATGAATAACCGTCTCGCATCAAACAAGATCCAGATATAATGTTCATGCTCAACGCGGCACCAAATAACAATTATTCAGGTCTAAAACTAATCCCGAAGGTAGATGTAGAGGTAGCGTGCGATTGCGATCACATCGACTTTGGAACCGTTCCCACGCGCATCGTCACCTCGTCCTTTGCGGTGTTAAGCAATCCGTAGTTCTGTTTGAGTTGCAAATATTAGCAATGAACCAGTATCAAATACCAGTACTATGCGAGCTCTAGTAAGGTACACATCAATAACAAGTATATCACATATACCTTTGTTCACTTTGCCATCCTTCTTATCCGCCAAATACTTGGGGCAGTTCCGCTTCGGACCAGTCACGCTTGCGAGAAGCACTCGATTTCGGGCTTAGGTCCGACTTGGGTTTCTTCTCTGATCAAGAACTTGTTTGCTGTTCTTCTTGAAGTTCCTTCTTCTTCCCTTTGCCTTTCTTCTTGAAACTAGTGGTCTTATTGACCATCAACACTTGATGCTCCTTTTTGATTTCTACCTCCGCAGCTTTTAGCATTGCGAAGAGCTCGAGCATAGTCTTTACTAACCCTTGCATATTATAGTTCATCACGAAGCCTTTGTAGCTTGGTGGCGGTGATTGAAGAATTCATCAATGACACAATCATCCGGAAGATTAACTCCCAGTTGATTCAAGTGATTGTAATACCGGACATTTTGAGTATGTGCTCACCGATAGAACTATTCTCCTCCATCTTGCAGCTATAGAACTTATTGGAGACTTCATATCTCTCAATCCGGGCATTCTGTTGAAATATCAACTTCAACTCTGGAACATCTCATATGCTCCATGACGTTCAAAACGTCGTTGAAGACCCGGTTCTAAGCCGTAAAGCATGGCACACCGAACTATAGAGTAGTCATCAGCTCGCTTTGCGGACGTTCACAACCGGCTCAAGATCTGCAGCGAGTTGTCACCCAGCGGTGCTTCCAGGGCGTAACTTTTACGTGCAGCAATGAGGATTATCCTCGAGTTACGGACCCATCCGTGTAATTGCTACCATCATCTTTCAACTTTGCTTTCTCAAGGAACGCATTAAAATTCAACGGAACAACGGCACGAGCCATCTATCTACAGTAAACATAGACAAGCAAAATACTATCAGGTACTAAGTTCATGATAAATTTAAGTTCAATTAATCATATTACTAAAGAACTCCCACTTAGACAGACATCTCTCTAGTTATCTAAGTGATCACGTGATCCAAATCAACTAAACCATAACCGATCATCACGTGAGATGGAGTAGTTTTCAATGGTGAACATCTTATGTTGATCATATCTGCTATATGATTCACGTTCGACCTTCGGTCTCCGTGTTCGAGGCCATATCTGTATATGCTAGGCTCGTCAAGTATAACCTGAGTATTCTGCGTGTGCAAAACTGGCTTGCACCCGTTGTAGATGGACGTAGAGCTTATCACACCCGATCATCACGTGGTGTCTCGGCACGACGAACTTTGGCAACGGTGCATACTCAGGGAGAACACTACTTGATAATTTTAGTGAGAGATCATCTTATAATGCTACCGTCAATCAAAGCAAGATAAGATGCATAAAGGATAAACATCACATGCAATCAATATAAGTGATATGATATGGCCATCATCATCTTGTGCTTGTGATCTCCATCTCCAAAGCACCGTCATGATCACCATCGTCACCGGCGCGACACCTTGATCTCCATCGTAGCATCGTTGTCGTCTCGCCAACTATTGCTTCTACGACTATCGCTACCGCTTAGTGATAAAGTAAAGCAATTACATGGCGTTTGCATTTCATACAATAAGCGACAACCATATGGCTCCTGCCGATTGCCGATAACTTCGGTTACAAAACATGATCATCTCATACAATAAAATATAGCATCACGTCTTGACCATATCACATCACAACATGCCCTGCAAAAACAAGTTAGGCGTCCTCTACTTTGTTGTTGCAAGTTTTACGTGGCTGCTACGGGCTGAGCAAGAACCGTTCTTACCTCGCATCAAAACCACAGCGATACTTCGTCAAATAGACTCCGTTTAACCTTCTCAAGGACCGGGCGTAGCACACTCGGTTCAACTAAAGTGAGAGAGAGACACCCCGCCACACCTTTAAGCAACGAGTGCTCATAGCGGTGAAACCAGTCTCGCGTAAGCGTCTGGCGTAATGTCGGTCCGGGCCGCTTCATCTCACAATACCGCTGAACCAAAGTATGACATGCTGGTAGGTAGTATGACTTGTATCGCCCACAACTCACTTGTGTTCTACTCGTGCATATGACATCAACGCATAAAACCAGGCTCGGATGCCACTTTTGGGTAACGTAGTAATTTCAAAAATTTTCCTCACGATCACGCAAGACCATGGTGATGGCATAGCAACGAGAGGGAGAGTGTCCGTCCACGTACCCTCGTGACCGAAAGCGAAGCGTTATATTAACGCTGTTGATGTAGTCGTCGTCTTCACGATCCGACCGATCCAAGCACCGTTACTCCGCACCTCCGAGTTCTTGGCACACGTTCAGCTCGATGGCGATCCCCGGCTCCGATCCAGCAAAGCATCGGGAAGGAGTTCCGTCGACCTGACGACGTGGGTGGCGATCTTGATGTTCTACCGTCGCGCAGGCTTCGCCTAAGCACCGCTACAATATGACCGAGGTGGAATATGGTGGAGGGGCACCGCACGGCTAAGGAACGATCACGAAGATCAACTTGTGTGTTCTAGGGTGCCCCCTGCCCCGTATATAAAGGAGCAAGGGGAGGCGGCCAGCCCTTGGGGCGCACCAAGGGAGGAGTCCTCCTCCTAGTAGGAGTAGGACTCCCTTTCCTAGTCCTACTAGGAAGAGGAAGGGGAAGGAAAGAGGGAGAGGGAGAGGGAAGGGGCTGCGCCCCCTCCTAGTCCAATTCGGACTCCCCATGGAGGGGCACCACCTCCCGGTGCAGCCCTCTCTCCCCTCTTGGCCCAATAAGGCCCATAACTTCCCGGGGTTCCGTAACCCCTCCGGCACTCGGTTTTCTCCGAAACTTCCGAACCTTTCCGTGTCCGAATATAACCATCCAATATATCAATCTTTATGTCTCGACCATTTGAGACTCCTCGTCATGTCCGTGATCACATCCGGACTCGAACTCCTTCGTACATCAAAATACATAAACTCATAATAACCGTCATTGAAACCTTAAGCGTGCGGGACCCTACGGTTCGAGAACTATGTAGACATGACCTAGAACTATTCTCGGTCAATAACCAATAGCGGAACCTGGATGCTCATATTGGTTCCTACATATTCTCTGAAGATCTTTATCGGTCAAACCGCATAACAACATCGTTGTTCCCTTTGTCATCGGTATGTTACTTTCCGAGATTCGATCGTCGGTATCCAATACCTAGTTTAATCTCGTTACGGAAAGTCTCTTTACTCGTTCCGTAATACATCATCTCACAACTAACTCTTTAGTTGTAATGCTTGCAAGGCTTATGTGATGTGTATTACCGAGAAGGCCTAGAGATACCTCTCCGACAATCGGAGTGACAAAACCTAATCTCAAATACGCCAACCCAACAAGTACCTTTGGAGACACCTGTAGTACTCCTTTATAATCACCCGATTCACGTTGTGACGTTTGGTAGTACCAAAGTGTTCCTCCGTAAACGGAGTTGCATAATCTCATAGTTACAGGAACATGTATGGGTCATGAAGAAAGCATTAACATACTAAGCGATCAAGTGTTAAGCTAACGGAATGGGTCATGTCAATCAGATCATTCAAGTAATGATGTGACCTTGTTAATCAAATAACAACTCCTTGTTCATGGTTAGGAAACATAACCATCTTTGATTAACAAGCTAGTCAAGTAGAGGCATACTAGTGACATACTGTTTGTCTATATATTCACACATGTATTATGTTTCCGGTTAATACAATTCTAGCATGAATAATAAACATTTATCATGATATAAGGAAATAAATAATAACTTTATTATTGCCTCTAGGGCATATTTCCTTCACATATGTCCCAAACCGAAAGTCAAACTCGGCCCCACCGAAATTATCTATCCGGCGCCACCGAGTTCACTTGACATAGCCACTGCCGCAAATCTTAGTCACTTCAGTCTCACCGATAGGGATCTCGGTCTCACCGAGATGAGATTGCAAAATCTCTGTTTCCCTTCATAACATTTTGGTCCAACCGAGATGAGCGATCGGTCCCACCGAGTTCGCAATGCAAACTCTCTGTTTCGCTTTAATAATGTTTCGGTCTCACCGAAATGAGAGATTCGGTCCCTTCGAGTTTTCCTAACCAACTCTCTGTTTTCCTATTACAGAAATCAGTCCTAGCGAGTTTATGTAATCGGTCTCACTGAGATTACATTATGCCCTAACCCTAATGAAATCGGTCCCACCGAGTTGACATGTCGGTCCCACCGAAAATCCTAACGTTCACATTTTGAACTAAATCGGCCTGACCGAGTTTCATGATTCGGTCCCACCGAGTATGGTAAATTGTGTGTAACGGTTAGATTTTGTGTGGAGGCTATTTATACCCCTCCACCCACTCTTCATTCGTGGAGAGAGCCATCAGAACATGCCTACACTTCTAGCATACATTTTCTGAGAGAGAACTACCTACTCATGTGTTGAGACCAAGATATTCCATTCCAACTGAGGGAGTCCTGGACTAGGGGGTGTCCGGATATCCGAACTATCATCTTTGGCCGGACTCCTGGACTATGAAGATACAAGATTGAAGACTTCGTCCCGTGTCCGGATGGGACTTTCCTTGGCGTGGAAGGCAATCTTGGCGATACGGATATGTAGATCTCCTACCATTGTAACCGACTCTGTGTAACCCTAACCCTATCCGTTGTCTATATAAACCGGAGGGTTTTAGTCCGTAGGACGAACAACAAGCATACCATAGGCTAGCTTCTAGGGTTTAGCCTCTCCGATCTCATGGTAGATCTACTCTTGTTGTCACGCCCAATATGCGACCCTATCCAAAAGGAACTCGACGGTCCCACCAAGGATAGACCCGCATATTGAAACGCTTTTGCAAGGTGGATATCATTACATCAACATTACATAATAGATGGGGATACATACATAAGGCACAAATGCCACAAGAATACATCAACATCATATACAAGATCAACATCCGACTACGGATGAAACATAAACGAAGCTCAAACGACATCCACCTGCTAGCCCAGGCTGCCGACTGGAACCTATCCCCTGATCGAAGAAGAAGCAGAAGAAGAACTCCAATACAAGCAAACATCGCTCTCACGTCATGATCATCGCAAACCTGTACCTGCAACTGGTGGTGTAGTAATCTGTGAGCCACGAGGACTCAGCAATCCCATTACCATGGGTATCAAGACTATCAAAGCTTAAAGGGAAAGGAAGGGGTAAAGTGGTGAGGTTGCAGCAGCGGCTAAGCATATATGGTGGCTAACATACGCAAATGAGAGCGAGAAGAGAAACAAAGGAACGGTCGTCAACTAGTAATGATCAAGAAGTGATCCTGAACTCTACTTACGTCAGACATAACCCAAGAACCGTGTTCTCCTCTCGATCAACCCGAAAAAGAGACACTCACGATTCACGCACACACGGTTGGTGTATTTTAGAAGAGTTTGCTTCAAGTTTACTACAACCGGATATTCACAAATTCCCATCTGCCACATAACAAGGGCACGGCTCTCGAAAGTTTATACCCTGCAGGGTGTCCCAACTTAGCCCATGATAAGCTCTCGCGATCAACGAAGGATATTCCTTCTCCCGGGAAGACCCGATCAGTCTCGGAATCCGGCTACAAGACATTTCGACAAAGAATAAAACAAGACCAGCAAAGCCGCCCGATCGCGCCGACAATCCCGATAGGAGCTGCACATATCTCGTTCTCAGGCAACACCGGATGAGACATCCTACGAGTAAAACCAAACCCGAGTTTCCCGAGGGGCCCCATGATCTACTCGGTTCGGGCCAACACTTAGACAAGCATTGGCCCGGGGGCTAAATAAAGATGACCCTTGGGTTAATTACTCCCAAGGGAAATGTAGGTGGTGGTGAGGCAAATGGTAAAACCAATGTTGGGCCTTGCAAGAGGAGTCTTATTCAAAGCGAACTGTCAAGGGGGTCCCATAAATCACCCGACCGCGTTAGGGACGCAAAATCTGGGAACATAATACCGATATGACAGAAACTAGGGCAGCAAGAGTGGAACAAAACACCAGGCATAAGGCCGAGCCTTCCACCCTTTACCAAGTATATAGATGCATTAATAATATAAGATATATTGTGATATCCCAACAACATCTCCATGTTCCAACAAGGAACAAACTTCATCTTCACCTGCAACTAGCAACGCTATAAGAGGGGCTGAGCAAAGCAGTAACATAGCCAAAAAACGGTTTGCTAGGAAGGGTGACAAAGGTTAGGGGTTCATGGCAATTTGGGATGGCTTGATAGACAGGTAATAGGTAGCGCAGCATAGCGATAGAACGAAGCAACTAGCATGGCAATGATAGTAATGAGATCCAAGGTGACGGTCATCTTGCCTGAAATCCCGCTAGGAAGAAGAACGAGTCCATGAAGAAGACGAACGGATGAAGCCGAACCGAGCGTAGACGAACGAATCCTCACGATCGCAACGAAACAGGAACTAACAAGAAGAAGCACACAACAAGGTAAACACACCACACATGAACAAGGCATGATGCACAACAAGCATGATGCATGACAAATCTAGATGAGGCTACTCATGGCAAGAGATGATGCAAACAAGAGCAACACATCAAAGCAAGTTTAAATGAGGCCGGGAACAACATAGAACAATTCCGGTAAGTCCTCATATGCAGATTTCGAAATTGGTCCAGATCTGAATAAGCTTTATGTTCAAGTTGTTAAACAGCAAGTTAAGATGCACCACGATGATCTACACGAAATTCTAGTCAAGTTACATATAAAGTTCATTAGATTCGGAGCTACAACCTAGAAGATATGAGCAAAACAAGATAAGCACATTGATGCAAAATGCATCCAAACATCAAGCAAACACCACAAAACATGAATGCAACATGATAATATGAAGCTACATGCAATTCTAAGCAAGTTTCATATGAAGCACACTCAAAACGGAGCAACGGTTCAACACATACACCCTATACAAGACATAACAACAATCTGTCCATAACAGCAAGTAGGCATATTGCAAGCAACAAAACAACAAGCTACAGCATCCCAACGTAATAACAAAAGTCATGGGCATGATGTACAGGTAAAGCATCACAAAACATGAACACTGAGCTATCTCCAGAAATCAATAGAACATGCTCAAACACACATGGCAAGATTGCAAATAATAACAACTTCAGACTTTGCAGAAAATAACACCAGGTTGCAATGTTTGGAGCTATCAAACAACATGATACAGGAACTTATCATGGAAACCAAAGGCATGGAATGAATCTACTAATTGCATAGAACAAATGTCCCTTATTGACCATGAGCCAAAAAGGATCAGAGGAAATGATGGCACCCATGTAAACATGGCAAGTTATATTACAGATTTGAACATGGCAGGAATAACAATAAGTAGGCATGTTGGTGAGCTTGAACCACTCATCACAGAGCAATACATGGCATGGCAAGGCAACTCACAGTAAGAAGACATGGCATAGACGCTATACATGGCAAGAACAATATCATAGCATACACTGATCAACTACAACAACCTTGGCAAAATTGAATAACATGTAAACAATCTGCCAGGAAACATTTATAGCAAACGTAGAGCTCGATTGACTCAAGCTATGGCACTCCATAATTGCAAACAAGGGCATGGGTGGATAGATAATAACCATATGTTCAAAACATCCTTACTGAAGTATCTCAAAATAAGCATGGATCTCTCTGTAGCATCAAGTTTACATGGCATAAAAATATCAGCAGAAACAGGGGCTGAAATCATCAACATCATGAAGCCTAGTTTGCATGCTTGTGCTAGTCACCAAAGAGATCAAAAAAATACATGGCATACACCCCTGTAAAGATGGCATGACACATTACAAAACACATGTAGGACTCAAGTTCATAGGATGCACACATCAATCATGGCAAAAATGACAAAAGTGCATGTTCCGATAAGAATCTGAAACTAACATCACATAGCCCTCTTCTAACAGCAATTCGGGCATCAAGATGAGCTCAAATGAAAATGATGCAATGAGATGAAATGATGTACTCGTCGAGGCAAACAATTTGACATATTACACGCACGAAACGGAGCTACGGAATGCAGAGATACGGCATGATGAATATGGCATAAAATACAAAAATATCGGGGACTTAGAGGAATTTCGGAGGGGGAAAGTCAACCTTGCACGGAAATCGAGGATCACCGGAGTAGGGCGGTGCGGCTGCCGGAGTTGGACGGGGAGGAGGCCGGGGAGGTCCGGGGCGGACGGATCCGGCGGATCCTGGCCGGATCATGGCCAGGGCGGCGCGGAGGAGGCGGCGGCAGCCGATAGCGCCGGGCGGCCGGCGGCGCCAGGCGAGGACGGCGGAAGCGGCGGCACGGTCGAGGGCGGCAGGGCGGCGCTGGCTGGGCGGAGCGGGCCAGCTCGGGCGCGAGGTTGCCGCGGGCGGCGGAAGCCGTCTGCGGCGGGGCCGGGCACCGGGAGGCGATGGGCGGCGGCGGCGCCGCGCTGCGCGGGACGCGGCGGCCGCCGGGCGGCGCGCGAGCGACGGGATTCATGGCCTGCCGCTGGCCGGCGGGCAGCGGCGGCGGAGGAGCTGCGGGCGACGTGGCGCGCGCTCGCCCGTTAGCTGGAGCGCGGCGGCGGACGACGCGTCCGCGCCAAGCGGACGTGTCCGGCGCGCGGAGGAAGAAGGGGCTAGGGTTCATCTGCGAATTCATCCGCAAATTTCGGGGGAGGGGATAGTTTTATAGGTAGAGGGAGCTAGGAGAGTCCAAATGAGGTGCGGTTTTCGCCCACACGATCGTGATCGAACGACCGAGAGCATGGAGGGGAGTTAGATGGGTGTTGGGCCACTTTGGAAGGGGTGTTGGGCTGCAAAGAGAAGGAGGCTTTTGCGGTTACCCCGTTAACCGTTGGAGTATCAAACGACCTCCAAATGGCACGAAACTTGACAGGCGGTCTACCGGTGCTATACCAAGGCCGCTTGGCAAACCTCGGTCCATTCCGAGACCGTTTAACACCCGCTCACGAAAAGAGGTAAAAGGGGGCGCCGGGAGACATAGGAGTGCCGGATTGCAAAACGGACAACGGGGAAAATGCTCCGATGCATGAGACGAACACGTATGCAAAATGAAATGCACATGATGACATGATATGAAATGCAGATGATGACATGGCAAAGTGCAACACGCAAGCAAATGACATGGCAAAGACGGTGAATAACTGAAGGACACCTGGCGCATCGAATCCGGGGCGTTACACTTGTACTACCCATATCATCAATATTAATCAAGCAGGAGTAGGGTATTACCTCCATCGAGAGGGCCCGAACCTGGGTAAAAACATCGTGTCCCTTGTCTCCTGTTACCATCCGCCTAGACGCACAGTTCGGGACCCCCTACCTGAGATCCGCCGGTTTTGACACCGACATTGGTGCTTTCATTGAGAGTTCCTCCGTCGTCACCTATAGGCCCGATGGCTCCTTCAATCATCGACAACGACGCAGTCCAGGTTGACACTTTATCCCGGACAGATCTTCGTATTCGGCGGCTTTGCACTGCGGGCCAATTCGCTAGGCTATCTGGAGCAGATCGAAAGCTACACCCCTGGCCATCAGGTCAGATTTGGAAGCTTGAACTATACGGCCGATGTCCGCAGAAACTTGATCTTCGACGGATTTGAGCCACAGCCGGCGTGCCGCCTTGTCTCGATGGGTGCGATCTAGCTCTGCCGCCGAACAGCGCCACGAGGTCGCACCGACCAGCCCGCTCCGACCCTTAATCCGGGCGGTTTCGCCGATCGAGGACGGTTGGTTGGACACCACCTCGGGGGCTGAAATCTCTACGGCGCTTGAGCCGAACACCATCCATGTCCTTTGCAAAGCTCGTGACTCCCAGGTGCCGGACTCCGAACCTCCCGCGCCCATGCCAGACGAATCCGACTGTGCGCCGGTTATGGGGTTCATCGCCGCGGACATCTTTCAGCACTCGCCCTTTGGCGATATCCTGAACTCATTAAAGTCTCTCTCTTTGTCAGGGGAGCCCTGGCGAACTACTGATCGGGAAGGTTGGGATTCGGACGACGAAGAAATTCAACGCCCACCCACCACCCACTTTGTAGCCACCGCCGATGACTTAACAGACATGCTCGACTTGACTCGAGGACATCGGCGGTATGGGCGGCGATGCGGAGATGACCAGAACCAGCGCCCACGGGGCACGGATGGCCACCTCAACTTACGATATATATATGGTGGACACACCTAAGGGAAGCGATAACGAGGAACGGCGAGACGCTGCGAAAGAAAATTCCCTCGGGAAGCGATCGAGCGGCGGCATAAGCGCCGCTCAAAACCCCACCTCGACAAAGATAGCGCCCACACGCACCCAGCCATAGAGCAGGGGTGAGCCGCCGACGATTTAACATGCCATTGAGCAACCATCCTAACAGGCCAACTTGGACAAACAACCCGTCCCCGACAAGGACAACAGTCCGGACGATCTCACGTTGGAAACGTCATTGGATCAGACGAACCTCCACAAAGAGCTCCTCGCTACTGCGCATAGCTTGAAAAAGAAGAAACAGAGGCTCAGAACAGCGGAAGACGCACTCCGAATGAGATGGAGTAAATTACTCAACACTGCAGACAAATATGGAGATAGCCGCCAAGCAAAGAGCTACCCAAAGCGCAAATTACTGCCCGAATTCGATGAGGAGGCCGTAGAGCCCCCACGATCAAAAAACAAAGAGGCCGCCGGGTCGGATAGACGACCACATGGCAAACGTAGAGCGGCAAGCGGCGTCGCACACAAGCCGGCACGCGATCCGCATAAGGATTCACACCAAAAGGATGGCCCAGTTAAATCTATCTACGGGCCAAGGAAACAAGTTCTGGCGAACAATACAACACGTCAAATATCCGAACATCACGGCACACCCAAATACAGGGGCGCCGCGCACCCTCTATGTTTCACCGATGAGGTCTTTGGATCATGAATTTCAGCGGGATTCAAGCCCGTAAACAAAGAGGCATCTGACGAGCAGCAGACCACAGTCTGGATTGAGATTATATCCTCCACATACACATGGCCAGAGGAGATGATCTCCACGCCATAAAATACCTACCCCTCAAGCTCAAAGGGCCAGCCCGGCATTAACTTAAAAGCCTCCCGAAAACACCATTGGTAGTTGGGAAGAGCTTGAGGATGCTTTTCGGGCCAAATTTCAGGGAACCTATGTCCGACCTCCGGACGCGGACGATCTTAGTCACCTAACCCAACAGCCCGGAGAGTCAGCTCGAAAATTCTGGAATAGGTTCCTCACCAAAAAGAACCAAATAGTCGACTGTCCGGACACCGAAACCTTAGCAGCTTTCAAACACAACGTCCAAGACGAATGGCTCGCCAGACACCTTGGCCAGGAAAAGCCAAGAACAATGGCCGCACTAACAAGCCTCATGGCCCGCTTTTGCTGGAGAGGATAGCTGGCTAGCAAGATGCGCACCAGCGACCCAAGTACATCTGAAGTCGGGATGGGAATGGGAAACCACGGCGCAGCAAGGACCAGCGCCGGATTAAGGGAATGGTCCACAGGCCTTGGCAATCAACGCTGATTCAAAAGCTCACGGCAGAACAATAAAAACTGCCCTTAAGGACAATAGCGATGAGCTATCCAACAAACAAAATCTTGGACAAGATATGCCAAATCCACAGTACTCCCAGGAAGCCTGCAAACCATACCCACAGAGATTGTTGGGTCTTCAAGCAGTCCGACAGACTCAACGCCGAACACAAGGGGCTCGACACACCAAGTGAGGATGATGACGAGCACCACAAGCAGAGCCCCGGAAAACAAAAGAATTTCCCACAAGAGGTTAAAACAGTAAACTTACTTCAAGTAACAAAGGGGAAAACAGAGCGGCACCCATTGAATTACGCGCCGCACAATCTACCCCAGCAGAGTCCCAACACTGGTTGTCAAAACCAATTACCTTCGACCATCAGGACTACTCTGAAAGTATCCGGAATGCAGGATGGACTTCCTTGTTTCTAGAACCTATAATCGACGGTCTTCAATTTACGCAAGTCCTAATGGACGGATGTAGCGATCTAAACCTGCTATATTAGGACACAATCTGCAAAATGGGGATAGACCCAACTAAAATTCGCCATAGCAACACCTCCTTCAAAGGGGTAATGCCAGGCCCATATGCCCATTGTACGGGCTCCCTACTGCTAGAAGTTGTATTCGGCTCATCCGACAACTTCCGCCGCGAAAAGTTAACCTTCCACATCGCCCCATTCGAAAGTAGCTATCAAGCACTACTGGGGCGTGAAGCTTTCGCCCGCTTTAACGCAATACCACATTATGCATCTCTTACACTTAAAATGCCCGGTCCATGCGGCATCATCTCATTAAAAGGGAGTATTAAGTGTTACTCAAGCACGGAAGAACGCGAGACTGCTTTGACAGCCCCACACCAATCCGGCTCCGCTAACCAAAGCACCTGAATAGGTCATTCGAACCCCGGACACGCCTAGACGAGTCCGGCGCCTACTAGCGGCATAACCACAGCAAGGGTTGCACATGTACAACAAGAGACAATACAGCTCAATTTTATTCACTTTTCAACCGTACTCTGTTTATTTAATATAAAGTACATTTTTATACGATTCTTTTTTCAACTAAGTTCCTCTCTTTTACGGATGAACAACGTGCTACACCCGTCCGTGATACGGCTGCAACGGAGACCACAGCAGAGCGTGCGAGAGGACCGTTGCAAGGATTCTTTTAGATTAAGACCCTGCGTAAACCTTTCTTCTGTCTCTTGTTGATACATCCCCGGTTTCTTGATATAACCAAGGAGGAGGCTGGCGTTTTGGCATCGGCCGCACCAGAATTTTTGCGTGCACGGACACGGGGGCTTAGGGCATTATTCTGCCTGTTTTATAAAGACCGAATACCTTAGGGAGTGTTCGGCGTCTCGAGTTAGGCCTTATATGCATCAGCTCCAATCATGTCTTTGGTCAAATGTTGGGTTTGCCCGGCTCCCATGTTTTGGTACCTTATGTTCCGTTATATCGGCTAAGGTAGCGCTTGGGAGAACCACTGCGATTGTGCCCGGTTGAGCTGGGTTGAGCACCTCGATGGAAAAGCTAAAACTGATTGTCATGATATAGCGTGAGACTGGTCAACCACTCGATGACCCACCGGAATGTTTACAATTCCCCCGCATTGACGAAGGACCATTTCCCGGCCAGGCACATACGCGCCCCGAATTCGGGAGAGCGCGGTGCCCCTAGGGGCTATATAGTAGCCCCACCATCGAACTCCTATGGCTAAGTGAAAGTTATAAAGCATTATAGTTCGGTTGCCTAGTTTGCTACGCTATCACCTCCTTCACAGGACCAAGACGTTGGGTTAAGTGTGAAAATGCGCCTTTTTTGCAAACGCCCCGCACTATGTGTGTGGGGCTGAAGCGAAGACTGCCATCTTTCAAAGTTATATACACATATACATCAGCGGCCAGACAGAGGCGTTTAATACTTGAACGCACAAGTATAAAAAGCTCTTATATTGAAACATTGTTTTCACAAATCATACATGTCATTTAAACGTAATATCCTTCGAGCATTGCGTCTCTATTAAACGAGCGCCCTGCAGGACTTCCTCAAAATAGTGCTCGGCAGGTACTCAGCTTCTGTCCGAATCTTGGGATGCAACGTCGGTGGCCTTCATCTCCGCCCAGTATGTCTTGACACGGGCAAGAGCCATCCGTGCTCCCTCTATGCATGCTGACCGCTTCATTGCATTGATATGCGGCACCGCACCAAGGAACCGTTGCATCAAGCCAAAATAACTCTTCAGCTTGGGGCTTTTCGGCCACAAATGAGTCACAACAGCCTTCATGGCAAGTCCGGACAACCTATTCAGCTCAGCCCATTCGGCCAAACGATCGGTTAACGAAAGTGGACGCTCCGGACTATGGAACTGCGACCAAAAAAGCTCTTCCATTTCGTGATCCTTTTGACCTCGGAAGTGTTCGGCCGCGTCTGCAGCACTCGCCGCCAAGTGCAGATAAGCATCCTCCGCACCCCACAGCCGGTCCAATTGAGCATACTTAGGATCCGTGAATTTCCTCCGCAGCAGAAAGGGCTTTCCAGCCGCAATATCTTGACTGGCGTAGCTCCTCCTTCATAGCTCTCATCGCAGAAGCGAGGATCCTTAACCTCGGTGGTGGCCTTTTCAGGTCCTCTTGTTTCGCTCGATCTTCTTTTCAAGAAGCTCTCAGCGGTCAAGAGCATTCTTCAATTTCACGGCCATCTCGGCCATTTCTTTCTTCTTTTGACGGTGAGCAGCCTATTCGCTTTTAGCTCTGTGGCCGCCTTTAAAGCAGCCGCATCACCTTTTCCGCTTGCTCCTTGGCTCGGGTGAGCTCCGCCAAGGCTCTCCATAGCAGCGGCACCATCTGCATTAAGCATACACGTTCTAAGACATGGGCATTAAGCTCCCTTACCAGGTGTCCGCGGAGCAGTTACATACCTTGTGACTCGTCAAGCCGCTTATTAACAAGCATGATGTCCGCATCCGCCACGTCAAGTTGCCGCTTCAGCTCGGCAAATTCATCAGCCCGGCTAGCCACCGGACGCTTCGCCACCTACATAGGAAGAGCGCATATTATACCTCGGGTTATGATCCTCGACGCGCCATCATTTTTGACGCCGCACCAAGTATCAGGGGCTACTATCTATATAGGGCGCATTTTATATGCAAAACTGTCAGAAGGTACATCATTTTGCGTACCTCAAAACCCGTCAGTAAACCTACGACGGCTTCATGCAACCCGCTCTCAGCGGATGAAATCCTTTCAATCACCGTACTCATTAACGTACGGTGATCTTCCGAGATAGACGCTTCGCCGAGCAGATCCTTGACTCCTCCGACCGTACACCCATTGGTGCGGACTCGTCCGGTGGCCTTTTCGAAGGCGGACACGGAGGGCTTTAGGGACATCTGGCCTTCTAGCCCTGCCGGATTCGGAGAAGCCCTCCGCGATGACACCTCAGGGTCGCCCGCCTCGCATGACGGTACGGCAGGCGGAGGCGTTTCGCTCTCCATCATCTCCGGATCAAGATCCCTTGAAGATGAGCTCTGCTGTGAAGGGTTGAGATCCGAACTACAAGGTAATACTTTCGGTTACCTTCAGAAATAAAACAGGGATGTCTTTTATTTTATAAACTCCCCCCTTTCTTACTTACGGCTCGCTGGAGGGTTGATCTCCTTGGGGAAATAGTGCGGCCGAGGCATCTCCCGCCGCAGGACCCTCTGGTGAAGATTTCTTCCCCCGCTTCGAGGCTTTGGTCTCCGGATCTCCAGAAGCGGTCCTCTTCTCCCCTCGGAGGAGGATTCTCGATCCCCCTTTCTTGATAGCCTCCTTCATGGAGGAAGTAGCTTCTCGTTCCCCCTTCGTCTTCTTCAAAAGGCACAACCTCTAGCATCTTGGTTATCTGGGATCCGCGTGGTCTCGGGGAGGGGCCGACACCTGATCAGTTTTGCTTTTGCTGTCCACTCATGTTTAAAGGATAGCTCTTTTTAAGGGCAATTTTATGATAAATATGCAGATAGCATGTCCGGGTACAGGACTACTTACTTGAGTATCCGGGCGATTGCAGCTCAGACCTGCGTCCTCGGTCAAGTCCGGACACATTGTTTGTGATCCGAAGAACAGTTTGTACATCTCCACGGGCGTTGCGCCCATGAAATGTTGAAGAGCTCGTGGTCCCTCCGGATTGAACTCCCACAGGCGGAGGGGGCGACGTTTGCAGGGCAGGATGCGACGAAGCAGCATGACTTGCGCTACTACGAACAGATTGATCTCTCTCTCTAGGAGGTCTCGAATACGGCCCTACAACAAGGGCACGTCCTTGGACGGCCCCCAGTCAAGCCCTGTATTGACCCATGACGCCCGCTGCAATGGAGGACCCGAGCGGAAGGCAGGTGGCGCCGCCCATTTGGTGCCCCTGGGAGCGGTGATATAGAACCACTCATGTTGCCATAAATTGAGCTCCTCTTGAAAAGGGCCCTCGGGCCATGGAGCATCCGCGTTCTTGCTTATAACAGCCCCTCCGACTTCTGCTGATGCCCTTGATCATCTTGGCTCCACTTTGAAGGACTTGAGCCACAATCCGAAGTGAGGGTAATGCGGAGGAAGGCTTCTATCGACAATGAGCAGCGAGATGTGGAGGATGGACTCGGATCCAAGTCATGGAATTCCAGCCCATAATAAAACATGAGCCCCCCTCACAAAGGGGTCCGTCGGGAAGCCTAAACCCCGAAGGAAGTGAGACACGAATACCACGCTCTCACTGGGCTCGGGAGTGGGAACAACCTGCCCTTCAGCAGGCAGCCTATGCGAAATTTCGCCTGTTAGATACCTGGCGTCTCTCAGATTTAGCACGTCTTCTTACGTGACGGAGGAAGACATCCACCGGCCGTGCAGGTCGGAGCCGGACATCGTTGAAGGTCTGAAGCGCCTAACTCTGGAGCTTTGGGTGTTGGGACTCGAGGCGGGGGGCGGATTCGATTGAGATTGAAAGAAAGGAGCGGGCCTTGGTCTCATTATAAAGAGGTTGAATACCAAGAGCCCACCCGTGACCGTTCGGGACTCGCCGATGGAGGAGGCGTGCCAGCGGCACGACCGGGTTACCCCCGTATTGATGAGAATCCCGGAATAAGGGGCACGATCTCCGTTTTGATAAGGCGTACCAAGGAAACCTCCTTGCTAAGCGTCTGAGGTGGAGCAGTTAAAGCGATTCAATAAAGGCTGGCCGTGGTGTGATGTCACGCCCGGCGGAATCGTCGGCAGATCTGTGCAAAAATTATTCTCTCTATGGTGGTATGTGGAACTTGTTTTGCGAGCCAGACACTATCCTTGTGTTCAAGACCTTCTATGAAGTATTCGAGGAGGAACCCGCCTTGCAATGCGAAGACAATATGCACGCCCAGACTCGTCGTCATTGAAGCCTGGTTCGAGGGCTCTTGAGGATTCTGGACAAGGGGTGTCCGGATAGCGAACTATCATCTTTGGCGGACTCGGACTATGAAGATACAAGATTGAAGACTTCGTCCGTGTCCGGATGGGACTTTCCTTGGCGTGGAAGGCAAGCTTGGCGTCTGGATATGTAGATCTCCTACCATTGTAACCGACTCTGTGTAACCCTAACCCTATCCGGTGTCTATATAAACCGGAGGGTTTTAGTCCGTAGGACGAACAACAATCATACCATAGGCTAGCTTCTAGGGTTTAGCCTCTCTGATCTCGTGGTAGATCTACTCTTGTACTACCCATATCATCAATATTAATCAAGCAGGAGTAGGGTATTACCTCCATCGAGAGGGCCCGAACCAAGGTAAAAACATCGTGTCCCTTGTCTCCTGTTACCATCCGCCTAGACGCACAGTTCGGGACCCCCTACCCGAGATCCGCCGGTTTTGACACCGACACCAACCAAAAGAATCTTGATCTCTAGCCTTCCCCAAGTTGCTTTCCACTCAAATCATCTTTCCACCAAATCCAAATCTGTGTGAGAGAGAGAGTTGAGTGTTGGGGAGACTATCATTTGAAGCACAAGAGCAAGGAGTTCATCATCAACACACCATCCATTACCTTTTGGAGAGTGGTGTCTCCTAGATTGGTTAGGTGTCACTTGGGAGCCTCCGACAAGATTGTGGAGTTGAACCAAGGAGTTTGTACGGGCAAGGAGATCGCCTACTTCGTGAAGATCTACCCTAGTGAGGCAAGTCCTTCGTGGGCGATGGCCATGGTGGGATAGACAAGGTTGCTTCTTTGTGGACCCTTCGTCGGTGGAGCCCTCCGTGGACTCGCACAACCGTTACCCTTTGCGGGTTGAAGTCTCCGTCAACGTGGATGTACGATAGCACTACCTCACTACAAAAAAAAAGACAACTCCGTGATGATACGTGTTCGTCACAGTAGGTCATGTTTTCTGTCATGCATGTACATCGATGATAATTTTATGACAAAATCAAGATAGCCATACCTGTGCTGTCGTAGAAGTGTTCCATGACAATACCAAAATTATCATCACAGAAGTGTCCACTTCCATGACGATAAATCGCCCGTCATAGAAGTGCTTTCGTCAAGGGTGACCGACACGTGGCATCCACCGTAACGGCTCGCCGTTAAGCTATCGGGTCCGGTTTTGGATCCGATAACCCGTTAACAGCCCGGACCAATGGAGATTTTCCACGTGTAAAATTCTCATTGGCCGGAGGAAACACATATTTGCTCCTCGGTGGGCCAGATGTCGCCCGTCCATTGGAGGAGACATGCCTATGATACGTCGACACGTGGCTGTTGGGGAACGTAGTAATTTCAAAAATGTCCTACGCACACGCAAGATCATGGTGATGCATAGCAACGAGAGGGGAGAGTGTTGTCCACGTACCCACGTAGAACGAAAGCGGAAGCTTTAGCACAACGCAGTTGATGTAGTCGTACGTCTTCACGATCCGATCGATCCAAGTACCGAACGCACGACACCTCCGAGTTCAGCACACGTTCAGCTCGATGACGTCCCACGAACTCCGATCCAGCAGAACTTCGAGGGAGAGTTCCGTCAGCACGATGGCGTGATGACGGTGATGATGATGCTACCAACGCAGGGCTTCGCCTAAGGACCGCTACGATATGATCGAGGTGGATTATGGTGGAGGGGGGCACCACACACGGCTAGGAGAGATCAACAGATCAACTTGTGTGTTTACAAGTGCCCCCTTGCTCCCGTATATAAATGATGGAGGAGGGGAGGCCGGCCAGCCCCTAGGGTGTGCCAGAAGTGTGGAGTCCTACTAGGACTCCCTGGTCCTAGTAGGATTCCTCCTCCCACATGGAATGGGAAAGAGGGAAGGGAAAATAAGAAGGAAGGAAGGGGGCGCCCCCCCTCCCTAGTCCAATTCGGACCAGACCATGGGGAGGGGTGCGGCCACCTTTTGAGGCCTTTCTCTCCTTTCGCGTATGGCCCATTAAGGCCCAATACGAATTCCCGTAACTCTCCGGTACTCCGAAAAATACTCGAATCACTCATAACCTTTCCGACATCCGAATATAGTCGTCCAAATATCGATCTTTACGCCTCGACCATTTCGAGACTCCTCGTCATGTCCCCGATCTCATCCAAGACTCCGAACTACCTTCGGTACATCAAATCACATAACTCATAATACAAATCGTCACCGAACGTTAAGCGTGCGGACCTTACGAGTTTGAGAACTATGTAGACATGACTGAGACACGTTACCGGTCAATAACCAGTAGTGGAACCTGGATGCTCATATTGGCTCCTACATATTCTACGAAGATCTTTATCGGTCAAACCGCATAACAACATACGTTGTTCCCTTTGTCATCGGTCATACTAAACGATCAAGTGCTAAGCTAACGAAATGGGTCAAGTCAATCACATCATTCTCCTAATGATGTGATCCCGTTAATCAAATGACAACTCATGTCTATGGTTAGGAAACTTAACCATCTTTGATTAACGAGCTAGTCAAGTAGGGGCATACTAGTGACACTATGTTCGTCTATTTATTCACACATGTATTATTTTTTCGGTTAATACAATTCTAGCACGAATAATAAACATTTATCATGATATGATGAAATAAATAATAACTTTATTATTGCCTGTAGGGCATATTTCCTTCAGTGTCCCACTTGCACTAGAGTCAATAATCTAGATCACAGCGTCATGTGATTCAACATCAATAGTTCACATCACCATGTGATTAACACCCATAGTTCACATCATCATGTGACCAACACCCAAAGAGTTTACTAGAGTCAATAATCTAGTTCACATCGCTATGTGATTAACACCCAAAGATGACTATGGTGTGATCATGTTTTGCTTGTGAGAGAAATTTAGTCAACGGGTCTGCAACATTCAGATCTGTATGTATTTCGCAAATTTCTATGTCTACAATGCTCTGCACAGAGCTACTCTAGCTAATTGCTCCCACTTTCAATATGTATCCAGATCAAGACTTAGAGTCATCTAGATCGACGTAAAAAGCTTGTATCGACATAACTCTTTACGATGAACTCTTTTATCACCTCCATAACCGAGAAATATTTCCTTAGTCCTCTAAGGATAATTTTGACCGCTGCCCAGTGATCTACTCCTAGATCACTATTGCACTCCCTTGCCAGAGTCATCCAAAGATATTCAATAGGACTGGTAAACAGCATAGCATACTTTATAGAACCTATGACTGAGGCATAGGGAATGACTTTCATTCTCTTTCTATCTTCTGCCGTGGTCGGGCTTTGAGTCTTACTCAATTTCACACCTTGTAACACAGGCAAGAACTCTTTCTTTGATTGTTCCATTTTGAACTACTTCAAAATCTTGTCAAGGTATGTACTCATTGAAAAAACTTATCAAACACCTTGATCTATCTTTATATATCTTGATGCTCAATATGTAAGCATCTTCACCGAGGTCTTTCTTTGAAAAACTCCTTTCAAATACTCCTTTATGCTTTCCAGAAAATTCTACATTATTTCCGATCAACAATATGTCATTCACATATACTTATCAGAAATGTTGTAGTGCTCCCACTCACTTTCTTGTAAATAAAGGCTTCACCGCAAGTCTGTATAAAACTATATGCTTTGATTAACTCATCAAAGCGTATATTCCAACTCCGAGAAACTTGCACCAGTCCATAGATGAATCGCTGGAGCTTGCACATTTTGTTAGCACCTTTAGGATTGACAAAAACCTTCTGCTTGCATCATATACAACTCTTCTTTAAGAAATCCATTAAGGAATGTAGTTTTGACATCCATTTTCCAGATTTCATATTATGTGGCAATTTACTAACATGATTCGGACAGACTTAAGCATCGCTACGAGTGAGAAAATCTCATCGTAGTCAATACCTTGAACTTTGTCAAAACCTTTTCTGAAAAGTCTAGCTTTGTAGACATTAACACTACTATCAGCGTCTGTCTTCCTCTTGAAGATCAATTTATTTTCTATGGCTTGCTGATCATCGGGCAAGTCAACCAAAGTCCACACTTTGTTCTCATACATGGATCCCATCTCAGATTTCATGGCCTCAAGCCATTTCACGGAATCTGGGCTCATCATCGCTTCCTCATAGTTCGTAGGTTTGTCATGGTCTAGTAACATGACCTCCAGAACAGGATTACCGTACCACTCTGGTGCGGATCTTACTCTGGTTGACCTACGAGGTTTGGTAGAAACTTGATCTGAAGTTTCATGATCATCATCATTAACTTCCTCACTAATTCGTGTAGGCATCATTGGAACTGATTTCAGTGATGAGCTACTTTTTAATTCGAGAGAAGGTACAATTAACTCATCAAGTTCTACTTCCTCCTACTCACTTCTTTCGTGAGAAACTCCTTCTCTTAGAAAGGAACCAAATTTAACAACAAATGTCTTGCCTTCGGATATGTGATAGAAGGTGTACCCAACTGTCTTCTTTGGGTGTCCTATGAAGACACATTTCTCTGATTTGAGTTTGAGCTTATCAGGATGAAACTTTTTCACATAAGCATTGCAACCCCAAACTTTACGAAACGACAACTTTGGTTTCTTCCCAAACCACAGTTCATATGGTGTCGTCTCAACGAATTTAGATGATGCCCTTTTTAACGTGAATGCAGCTGTCTCTAATGCATCACCCCAAAACGATAGTGGTAAATCGGTAAGAGACATCATAGATTGCACTATATCTAATAAACTACAATTACGATGTTCGGACACACCATTATGCTGTGGTGTTCCATGTGGTGTGAGTTGCCAAACGATTCCACATTGTTTCAAATGAAGACCAAACTCGTAACTCAAATATTCTTCTCCACGATCAGATCGTAGAAACTTTATTTTTTTGTTACGATGGTTATCCACTTCACTCTGAAATTATATGAAATTTTCAAATGTTTCAGACTTATGTTTCATCAAGTAGATATACCCATATCTGCTCAAATCATCTGTGAAGGTTAGAAAATAACGATACCTGCCGCGAGCCTCAATATTCATCGAACCACATACATCAGTATGTATGATTTCCAACAAATCTGTTGCTCGCTCCATTGTCCCAGAGAATGGTGTTTTAGTCATCTTGCCCAGGAGGCATGGTTCGCAAGCATCAAGTGATTCATAATCAACTGATTCCAAAAGCCCATCAGTATGGAGTTTCTTCATGTGCTTTACACCAATATGACCTAAACGGCAGTGTCACAAATAAGTTGCACTATCATTATTAACTTTGCATCTTTTGGTTTCAATATTATGAATATGTGTATCACTACGATCGAGATCCAACGAACCATTTTCATTGGGTGTGTAACCATATAAGGTTTTATTCATGTAAACAGAACAACAATTATTCTCTAACTTAAATGAATAACCGTATTGCAATAAACATGATCAAATCATATTCATTCTCAATGCAAACACTAAATAACACTTATTTAGGTTCAACACTAATCCCGAAAGTATAGGGAGTGTGCGATGATGATCATATCAATCTTGGAACTACTTCCAACACACATCGTCACCTCGCCCTTAACTAGTTTCTGTTCATTATGCAACTCCGGTTTCGAGTTACTAATCTTAGCAACTGAACTAGTATCAAATACTGAGGGGTTGCTATAAACACTAGTAAGGTACACATTAATAACATGTATATAAAATATACATTTTTTCACTTTGCCATCCTTCTTATCCGCCAAATACTTGGGGCATTTCCGCTTCCATTGACCAGTCCCTTTGCAGTAGAAGCACTTACTCTCAGGCTTAGGTCCAGACTTGGGCTTCTTCACTTGAGCAACAACTTGCTTGCCGTTCTTCTTGAAGTTCCCCTTCTTCCCTTTGCCCTTTTCTTGAAACTAGTGGTCTTTTCAACCATCAACAGTTGATGTTTTTCTTGATTTCTACCTTCGTCGATTTCAGCATCACGAAGAGCTTGTGAATATCCCTTGCATATTATAGTTCATCACGAAGTTCTAGCAACTTGGTGATAGTGTCTAGAGAAATCTGTCAATCACTATCTTATCTGGAAGATTAACTCCCACTTGATTCAAGTGATTGTAGTACTCAGACAATCTGAGCACATGCTCACTGGTTGAGCTATTCTCCTCCATCTTGTAGGCAAAGTAATGTCAGAGGTCTCATACCTCTCGACACGGGCATGAGTATGAAATACCAATTTCAACTCTTGGAACATCTTATATGCTTTGTGGCGTTCAAAACATTTTTGAAGTCCCGGTTCTAAGCCGTAAAGCATTGTGCACTAAACTATCAAGTAGTCATCATACCGAGCTTTTGTCACAACGTTCATAACGTCTGCATCTGCTCCTACAATAGTTATGTCACCTAGCGGTGAATCAAGGACATAATTCTTCTGTGCAACAATGAGGATAATCCTCAAGTTACGGACCCAGTCTGTGTAATTGCTACCATCATCTTTCAACTTATTTTTCTCTAGGAACATATCAAAATAAATGGGGAGATACAACGCGAGCTATTGATCTACAACATAGATATGCTAATACTACCAGGACTAAGTTCATGATAAATTAAAGTTCAATTAATCATATTACTGAAGAACTCCCACTTAGATAGACATCCCTCTAATCATCTAAGTGATCACGTGATCCAAATCAACTAAACCATGTCCGATAATCACGTGAGATGAGTAGTTTTCAATGGTGAACATCACTATGTTGATCATATCTACTATATGATTCACGCTCAATCTTTCGGTCTCAGTGTTCCGAGGCCATATCTGCATATGCTAGGCTCGTCAAGTTTAACCCGAGTATTCTGCGTGTGCAAAAACTGGCTGGCACCCGTTGTAGATGAACGTAGAGCTTATCACACCCGATCATCACGTGGTGTCTCGACACGATGAACTTTGGCAATGGTGCATACTCAGGGAGAACACTTTTATCTTGAAATTTAGTGAGAGATCATCTTATAATGCTACTGTCGATCTACGCAAAATAAGATGCATAAAAGATAAACATTACATGCAATCAATATAAGTGATATGATATGGCCATCAACATCTTGTTCTTATGATCTCCATCTCCGAAGCACAGTCATGATCACCATCGTCACCGGCGCGACATCTTTATCTCCATCATAGCATCATTGTCGTCTCGCCAACTATTGCTTCTACGACTATAGCTACCGCTTAGTGATAAAGTAAAGCATTACAGGGCGATTGCATTGCACACAATAAAGCGACAACTATATGGCTCCTGCCAGTTGCCGATAACTCGGTTACAAAACATGATCACCTCATACAATAAAATATAGCATCATTTCTTGACCATATCACATCACAACATGCCCTGCAAAAACAAGTTAGACGTCTTCTAGTTTGTTGTTGCAAGTTTTACATGACTAATACGGGCTGAGCAAGAACCGTTCTTACCTACACATCAAAACCACAACGATAGTTCGTCAAGTTAGTGTTGTTTTAACCTTCTCAAGGACCGGGCCTTGCCACACTCGGTTCAACTAAAGTTGGAGAAACTGACACCCGCCAGCCACCTCTGTGCAAGGCACGTCGGTAGAACCAGTCTCGCGTAAGCGTACGTGTAATGTCGGTCTGGGCCGCTTCATCCAACAATACCGCCGAACCAAAGTATGACATGCTGGTAAGCTGTATGACTTGTATCACCCACAACTCACTTGTGTTCTACTCGTGCATATAACATCTACGCATAAAACCTGGCTCGGATGCCACTGTTGGGGAACGTAGTAATTTCAAAAATTTCCTACGCACACGCAAGATCATGGTGATGCATAGCAACGAGAGGGGAGAGTGTTGTCCACGTACCCTCGTGGACCAAAAGAGGAAGCGCTAGCACAACGCGGTTGATGTAGTCGTACGTCTTCACGATCCGATCGATCCAAGTACCGAACGCACGGCACCTCCGAGTTCAGCACACGTTCAGCTCGATGACGCCCCACGAACTTCGATCCAGCAGAGCTTCGAGGGAGAGTTCCGTCAGCACGACGGTGTGATGATGGTGATGATGATGCTACCGACGCAGGGCTTCGCCTAAGCACCGCTACGATATGATCGAGGTGGATCATGGTGGAGGGGGGCACCGCACACGGCTGGGAGAGATCAACAGATCAACTTGTGTGTTTAGAGGTGCCCCCCTGCCCCCATATATAAATGATGGAGGAAGGGAGGCCGGCCAGCCCCTAGGGCGCGCCAGAAGTATGGAGTCCTACTAGGACTCCCTAGTCCTAGTAGGATTCCTCCTCCCACATGGAATAGGAAAGAGGGAATGGAAAAAGAGAAGGAAGGAAGGGGGCGCCCCCCCCCCCTCTCTGGTCCAATTCGGACCAGACCACTGGAAGGGGTGCGGCCACCTTTTGAGGCCTTTCTCTCCTTTCCCGTATGGCCCATTAAGGCACAATATGGATTCCCGTAACTCCCTGGTACTCCGAAAAATACTCGAATCACTCGGAACCTTTTCAACGTCTGAATATAGTCGTCCAATATATCGATCTTTACGTCTCGACCATTTCGAGACTCCTCGTCATGTCCCCGATCTCATCCAGTATTCCGAACTACCTTCGGTACATCAAATCACATAACTCATAATACAAATCGTCACTGAACGTTAAGCGTGCGGACCCTACGGGTTTGAGAACTATGTAGACATGACCGAGACACGTTACCGGTCAATAACCAATAGCGGAACCTGGATGCTCATATTGGCTCCTACATATTCTACGAAGATCTTTATCGGTCAAACCGCATAACAACATACGTTGTTCCCTTTGTCATCGGTATGCTACTTGCCCGAGATTCGATCGTCGGTATCTCAATACCTAGTTCAATCTCGTTACCGGCAAGTATCTTTACTCGTTACATAATACATCATCCTGTAACTAACTCATTAGTCACATTGCTTGCAAGGCTTATAGTGATGTGCATTACCGAGAGGGCCCAGAGATACCTCTCCGACAATCGGAGTGACAAATCCTAATCTCGAAATACGCCAACTCAACAAGTACCTTTGGAGACACCTGTAGAGCACCTTTATAATCACCCAGTTATGTTGTGACGTTTTGTAGCACACAAAGTGTTCCTCCGGTAAACGGGAGTTGCATAATCTCATAGTCATAGGAACATGTATAAGTCATGAAGAAAGCAATAGCAACATACTAAACGATCAAGTGCTAAGCTAACGGAATGGGTCAAGTCAATCACATCATTCTCCTAATGATGCGATCCCGTCAATCAAATGACAACTCATGTCTATGGTTAGGAAACTTAACCATCTTTGATTAACGAGCTAGTGAAGTAGAGGCATACTAGTGACACTATGTTTGTCTATGTATTCACACATCTATTATGTTTCCAGTTAATACAATTCTAGCATGAATAATAAACATTTATCATGATATGAGGAAATAAATAATAACTTTATTATTGCCTCTAGGGCATATTTCCTTCAGTGGCAGGGCCCAACAGAGGCCCATATAGGTTAAAAAGGCCGGCCCAGTCAAAGGCCCGTAGTACTTACTCAGCTACTAGTGGGCCAGCCCAATAACGACATGTTTAATAGAGGCCCATTTACGGCCCGAAGCTAGATCTGGCTCGTTAATTGTTCGCCGAATATTTGGGCACCTGCGTGGCAACATGCAGTTCCCAGGCCAACTCGTCAAGCGCCTGCATGGCGGCATGCAGATCTTCATGAAGGCTCCACCACTGTGCCACCTCAGCTGCCTGCCTGCCTACATGGCACCGCACGCATCACTGGCAGGGCGCGTGTGAAGTGGAGGAGGCGGCGGGCGACGGGGACGGCCTCGCCCGTCCCGATAAAAGCAAGGGACACCTATGCAGCGCATTAAATGCGTCTTGTCCTGTCAATACGACGATAAGCTCGGGGCATTTGACGCCTTTCCACCTCCTGTGTGCCCTTTGTGGCAGCCCTTCGACTATAAAAGGAGGCCCATGTCATACTGGAGAAGGATTCGGCTCTTTTGAACCACACGCTGACCACAGCTACTTCGGGAGCTCAAGAACTCTCAGAAATACACCCACCAAAGCAGGACTAGGGTTTTACGCATCCTCGCGGCCCGAACCTGGGTAAACGATCCTTGTGTTGTCTACTATCCCTACTCTCCTCGTAACCCTGCGCCCCGGCAGCCGTAGAAGGGATTCTTGTGATCCCATAGGTGTCGTTCCACACCGACATCTTTGGCGCGCCAGGTAGGGGGCGCAATTGTGAGAATCTGGTCTGGTAGTTAGCCTAGCAGTTCTTCATCGCCATGGCCCCTAAGAAGAAGACGGCCACGGCGATCGGATCGTTTGGAGCCGAACGGCCCGTGCCGGTGCAGACGAGTAGCGGACGGTCGCGGACAGGGCCGGGCAGCGATCATGAGCACCAAGCATCGCCCGAGCGATCGGAGCTCATGGCGGCATCGTTCGTGCACCAGACGACTGGCTACACGTCACCGGATCCAAAGATGGAGCTGGGCCCCCCGCAGGCGGCGCGGGGCCCTCCGGGGGTGTCGTTGTGTGTCACAGCCCTAGCTTAGCCTCTGCTTGTCCTTGCATGATCATCATGTCATCATGTTAAATTTTCTCAGAAATTTGAAATGCGAATGGCAAAAACCCCTAGCACCACTTAATCCAACTAGGGTTGCTGAAATATTTTTCAATGATCCTGAAATGGCCTTCAAAAATGTTCATCATCTTTGTCTTGGTCTAAAACCTCTGACAAAAATGGTTTACATTTTTCTAGGACAGGTTTGGGTCACTGGATTAAATCTTATGCTATTTGCAATTGGGCATTTAATTGCTATATAATATTTTAAATGCTCAATTAATTCTGAACTTAAGTGAGGGTTGTTGGGAATATTCCAACCAGAGCCCACAATTATCTTCAGGGTTTTTGAAAATGTTCTGGTATTTTTAATAAAGCCCAGAAGTTACAGAGAAATAGAAAAACATTAACAAAAGAGAGAGAGAGAGATTACCTGGCGCTTACCTGGCCGGCCTGGCACTGTAGCAGCCCACCAGGCCCATCTGCCAGTCGTCCTCCACCTCGCGCCAGAAGGACGCGAGGCATGTTTTCGCCGCACGCCGGCACGCGCCCCTGCCACCTCCTGCTTCCTGCCGCTTCCCCCTCGTCGCCTGGGCCTCCCTCGCGACGCCACGTAGCCCCGACCGCCCTCTCTGCCTCTCCCCATTACTCTCTTCTCTCGCCCCCTCCTCCAACCCTCTCTCTCGCGCGCAACCGAGCGTTGCCATCGCCGCCGCTTGTTGCCACCGTGCCCACCGAGCTCGCCTAGCCTCCCCACCATGGCAGAAAGATCCGCCGTCGACCTCTACGCCATCTCCGCCGATCCACGCGACCGGATGCGCCCCACAGCGGCTTCCTCAACCTCTTCTTCAACCTTCGGGCCCCAAGATCGCCGGCGACCCCGCGCTCGACTCGCTGCCTCCCCGAGCTCTCTGAGGCCACCGTTGCACTCGCTGTGAGCTCATCTTTCTTCTCCCCCTAGCCACGTCGCTCGAGCTGCCCCTAACCCCGTTGGCCATCACGGCCGAGAGCTCGGCTCCGCCGGCCATGTCGCCGTCGTGGCCCGCGACGCCAGAAGCTCGAAACCGAAGTGTCACCGCTTTTCGCCCGCGTCCCTGAGAGCCCACAAAGACACCGCTCCGCATCTCCTGCCATGCCTCCTAGCGACGACCCCGAGCTCGTCCGAGCTCCGGCAGCCGCCAAAGTTGTCGCCAGCGTCTTTTCCGACCACCCCGAGCCCAAACACCACCACCACTGGACGCGTACGAGTCTCCTCGTCACGTAGAGCCTCTCCGCCGCGCAAATGGTCGCCTGTGGGCGATTCCCAATGCCTCCGCCGCGTTCGGCCTCGCCCAAGGCTAAACGTCGGCGGGTTGACCGCCTTGACTGCCGGTGGTTTAGCCCCGGTTGACCTGGGGATTTGACCTCCCCTGGGTCTATGACATGCGGGCCCCGCCCGGCTAATTAATCTAGTTTAGGTGCATATTTAATTAGTTTGACCTAGGTTAGTGCTAATTAAACTAGGTTAGTTTAGTTAGACACTAACACGCGGTTCCCACTGGTCAGTTTGACCTGGGCCGCCCCGTTGACTCGCTTATGTCATGCTGATGTAGTGCTGGCGCAGTAATTCATTTTCTGGAATAGGTTTAATTCTAGATAATCAGGAAATTCCAGAAAATAGTGCTAACTTCGAAAAATCATATAAAATCAACATTAACTCCAAATGAGATAAATTATATATGAAAAATGATCAGAAAAATCCAATCTTTCTACCTATACTGGTTTCATGCATGTTAAAACACTTTAACCTTGTTGTTTAGGTGAAACAAGTTAATGCACTAATATGACCTCTTAAAATGGGTTAGCATTTGAATCCTTGGATCAAATGGACTCATCTCAATCTGTTCTAGCTTGCATTAGCCCAAAACACATTCATATTGCCATGTCATAGCATGCATCATATTGTGCATTGCATTGATTGTGTATCTTTCTCTGTTGCCGGTAATTGTCCCCTCTCGATAGATGTGTTCCGAAGATGAGTTCAATGACACCGATGAAGAGCTATATCATATTCAGAAGTGCCAGGCAAGCAAAACCCCCTTGTTCATTCTGATACAATCCTACTCTCTCGCTCCTGCTCTCTTTTACTGCATTAGGACAACAACGATTCATCTGTACTTGCTGCGGTAGCTGAACCCCTTTATCCTCTGCATGACCTGTCATTGCCACAGTAGATAGATGAAACCCACTAGCATGAGTAGGAGTTGTTTGAGCCCTGTTGTGCCTACTCATTCATGCTTGTTTGTCATGCCTGCTACTTCTTAGAGTTGAGTCAGGTCCGATTCATCGGGGATGAATCAGAGGTGTGTGAACATGTCCTACTGTGTGTGAGCTAAGTGTGTGAACACGATTTGGTAAAGGTAGCGGTGAGAGGCCATGTACGAGTACATGGTGGGTTGTCTCATTGCAGCCGTCCTCAGGAACTGAGTTCTGTGTTTGTGATCCATGAATAGTTAAGACCACACATTGGGTTCCGGTAACTCGACCCCTCTCGGCTTATTAATCGCCTTGATCTCTGTCCAGGAGTTGCAACTAGTTTCTGGTGTTTGTAGGATATGTGTTGGGGGCCGTGCGTAGCGCTGACCCTAGGGGTGGGCTATGTTGCGGTAGAGACACGAGGCACGGTGTACCGGGACGCCCGTTTGGTGCCTCAGGAACCCTGCTCTCATCGTTTGGGGCCATGAGCGACACCCCGGCCGGATCTCCTTGCGGATGGAACCCGAATAGGTGATAAACCTGGACTACAGACTTGTGTGGTTAGTCAGGTCGTGGCCGACTCCCTTGCCAGGCTTCCGCTTGAAGGTTGTCGAGATACACGACGTGTACATGGTGGTAAGTGGTGAGAGCGTGTGTGAAGAAGTACACCCCTGCAGGGTTAACATCATCTATTCGAATAGCCGTGTCCGCGGTAAAGGACTTCTGGGTTGCCCGTACAGTTCATAGACAAGTGAAAGTGGATACTCTAAAATGCGCAAGATAAGCGTGAGTGCTATGGACGGCGTTCTCGTAGGGAGACGGGGGCGGATCCATAGTGGTGTATTGATTTGGTGCATATGTGGAATCGTGTGCGCCACCTCAAAAGAGTTACTTGAAGTCGTAGTTCAGGATAGACACCGAGTCAAAGCTGGCTTGCTGCAGTTAAACCCCACCACCCCCTTTGTTGATAATGATGCATATGTAGCTAGTTCTGATGTAAGTCTTGCTGGGTACATTTGTACTCACATTTGACTATTTTATGTTTTTGCATAGAGACTTCCGTCTCACTAGTAATTCCGCGTGGACTTCGACGTTTAGTTTGATACCTCAGCTACGATCTTGTGCCCTCGGCAGGATCTGGTAGATAGTCAGGCTTCTAAGCCTTTTTCATTTGTAGATGTCTGTACTCAGACATGTTAAGCTTCCGCATGTGCTTTGATTTGTATGCTCTGAATGTTGGGTCATGAGACCCATGTTTGTAATATCTCGCTCCTCGAAGCCTATTTGATAAATACTTGAGTCGTAGAGTTATGTTGTGATGCCATGTTGTATTTACACATATCGAGCATATTGTGTGTATGATTGAAATGCTTGGTATGTGTGGGATCCGACAACCTAGTTGTTTATCCTTGGTAGCCTCTCTTATGGGGAAATGTAGTCTTGTGCTTCCATGAGCCATAGTAGTCCGCTACAGCCCGGTTCACCGGAGTCCTGCTAGCCCAGCACTACTGCTCCGGAACACTTGACTGGCCGGCATGTGATTCACTTCGTTCATGTGTCTCTCCCTTCGGGGAAATGTCACGCGGTGACATCCGGAGTCCTGCCTAGCCTGCTACAGCCCGGGTTCCCGGAGTCCTGTTAGCCCAGTGCTACAGCTCGGATTCGCACGCTGCTGACCGACATGCTCGATGTTGACTCTTGTATGCCTATCCCTATAAGTTAGTGTCACTTTGGGTTCACGACTAGTCATGTCGGCCCGGGTTCTCTGTCATATGGATGCTAGAGACACTATAATATACGTGAGCCAAAAGGCGCAAACAGTCCCGGGCCATGGTAAGGCGACACTCGTGGGAATACTGTGCATGAGGCCGCAAAGTGATATGAGGTGTTACCGGCTAGATTGATGTGACTTGGAATCGGGTCCTGACATTGGGCCGACTCCGCGCGGCGTGTCGACCTCCAAGACGCATACACCGGCGACCACCGCGCGTTCTTCCCTTGGTGTGCGCGCCGAACAGCGTCACCACATTGGTGACCCTGGGCACCGCCGTGGGAAGAGCCATGTGCGTCGTCAGCAAGATGAAGGGGTTCAGCACGCTTGCCGAAGCGCTGGTGAAAATGGCACGCAGCCGCTGGGTCGTGACGGAGCTCCTTCTAACATAGTTAGAAGTCAAAGCGCACCGCGATCCATGCAGTTGTCGCCGCCGCCCATGCCAGCGGAAGCTTTGGCGCGCACACATCTGCTCCTCGACTTCCCTCCTACTACGGAGAAGCTCGATGAGTGGAGGGCCACCATCCGGAGCCTCGTAGCCATCACAAACAAAGACGATCCGTGACCGGCGGGGCACTCGGGTCGGCGCTCCACCGAGCCACCACATGCTGGCGCTGGGAGGACCGGGGGAGCTGCGGCCACGGTGCACTCTCCTCCTCCTCGCTAGCCGCCGCGGGCGTCGGCCCGTCGCGACGATGCTTGTGATAACATGTCCATAGCATATTCTAACCCGCGGACCCTCCGCGACCAGCGCCAGGTCCTTCGGGAGCGAGCTCACGAAGACGTTCGAACCACCGTCGAGCGCCGGCGTGAAACGCGCCGCCAGTTGGACAAGCAGGCGGGACCCGCTATGGACCACCCGGCACCGGGGGGCCTCGGCGGCCTACCTTACGAGGTGGGCTGCCCGGCTTTTACCCGTCAGCTGAGGCAGTTCCAGTGGCCATCCCACCGCACGTTCAAGCCCGACGTCGGCGAGAAGTACACCGGCAAAACCCATCCGTCCGAGTTCCTCAGCATCTACACCATCGCGATGCAGGCCGCTGGGGCTCGCGACGACAAGGTGCTTGCCAATTATTTCCCGCTGGCGCTCGAGCCCAATGTGATGTCTTGGGTGATGCACTTGCCGATGGATTCCATTTCTTCTTGGTCGGATCTGTGCCATGAGTTCGTTGGCGCCTTCACGGGAGGCCACCAAGCTCATGGACAGGCTAGTGATCTACATATCATTCCCCAGAAGGAAGGGCAGACCCTACGCAAGTACATCCAGAGATTCAGCCGGCTGCAGTACAACATCCCCGACGTTCATCCCGCCGCCGTGATTAGCGCGTTCCACCAGAACATGCGCAATCGCAAGATGCGCGAGGAGCTGGCGATGACCAAGGTTAGGGATGTGGCCAAGCTCTACATTCTAGACGATAGGTGCGCCCGGGCTGAAGAGGGAACGAAGTACCCCAGCGAAGACGCCGGCGTGGAAACCGACTCTACCGATGAAGATGTTGCCACCCTGACGAAGAAGAGCCGGCGTCACAACAGGAAACGCAAGGGCAAGGCCGTGCTTGCCGTTGAGGGATCTGAAGATACCGCGCGCGGCGAAGGTCAAGGCAGACGCCCGGCAAGAGATTGCCGGTGCGCCGCTTGCGGCCTTAAGCGGCTACCGACAAGCCAGAAGCTCCGGCAAGCAATCTTGCAAGATCCATGCACCAAGGGCCACGACCTCGGAACTGCCCGACAAGTCGAGCTGCTTGCTGAGAAGCAAAAGGCTGAGTCTGAAAGCGGGACAAGAAGAAGGACCAGACGGTCTTTGAGGATCCGGCAAGAAGCGTGGCGGCCAAGGAGGCTGCCCGGCAAGGACAACCAGCAAGAGAGGACCGCCCGGGCCGCGACAAGAAACAAGAAGACGATGATCACGACGAGGACGATGAGTCTAGTGAGCAAGGGTTCCAGAAGGCTACAGAGGCCATGTGCGTCGATGGCGGCGCCTCGCTGCATACCTCTCACCGCAAGCTCAAGCAGTGGGGGTGTCGGTGTACTAGAGTAGGGGTACCCTAGTATCCCGAACTCATGCACGGGCAGTCGCAGCACCCCGCGGCAGGGCTTGCCTGGTGACCGCCAAGGTCCTCCTCGGCTCCATTGGAGCCATTCAAGAACAAAGTATTTAAGTCAAAGAGACAAGACCCCAACAAGAGGAGCTTGCCGGGAAGGCCAACCAAGGCACACAGGAGACAAGGCCCCGGCAAGAGGAGCTTGCCGGGAAGGCCCGGTGAGCGACAAGCTTCCGGCGCGACAAGGCAACAACATGCGGCAAAGCGCTTGCAACGGCTTACCACTCTTTTCCTCCGCTCCAGCACATCCACCAACGTGTCGCCATGGGACCTTTCCAGGCGCGCGTGGCAAAGGCCTATGCGGCCAGCGTAGCGCGATGGCAAGCGGTGCTGACAAGATTGCCATCGTGGCAAGCGGTGGCGTCCCTGACGGTCCCTTTCTACACTGTTTAGTAGACTTAGACGGGCATTTAATGCCTTTGTCCCCTGCCATCAGGGTTAGGTAGGATACACTGTACAAGTAGCTGTACCAACCGCAACTCATTTTCCCTTTTTGCCCTTGTCTACGTTGCAACCTGTCGGTGACCCCTTTAGCATATAAAAGGAGGCCCATGCATAGCGTAGGGGGGGTTCGGTTCATTCAAACCGTGAGAACACTCAAGCTAGGTCTTGTAGCTCTCAGCGCTCCCTAGCAAGAACACAATTCAATCGGACAAGCAGCAGTAGGAGTATTATCTCTGGAGAGCTCCGGTTGGGTAAACTGCTTCGTGTGTGCCGCCTCGATCTGCTCTTCGTCGACCTCCGCCCGCCACGAACCGAAGGGCTCGGTCCGCTAGTCCCATAGGTGTTCGTGGGTCCGATCAGCTTCCCGACATCTTTGGCGCCGCCCGGTAGAAGCGTCGAGGCTGTGTGAACTCTGATCCGGCGTTCACACGAGCAACATCTTCATCATCTTCATCAACATGCCACCGAAGAAGAAGGCTTCGGCGGCAGCGGAGCCGTCCACGTCGATCCCACCACCACCGGAGCAAATGGGTGGTGGGGTAGACGTCGGCGGAAGAACGGGCGTCAACGAGGGAGCCCATGATGCTGCCAAGTCCAAGGACAAGGCTGCGCAGACCTCGGCGTCCGTACACGCACCGCGCCCATCTCAGGAGGCGCGGGACCGACAGCGTCATGGTGTTCACAGTACCATACGCTCGTTGGATCAAGATCGAGCTGGTGGATCCCGAGGCCCTCAAAAACAGCGTGCACGCCAACATGCTGGCACGAGCGAGGCACGGTCGCCTGGACGGGATACTGCTCCTTCTAACATAGTTAGGAGTCCGAGCATATCCCGCTCCTCGCGCCGTTCGCCACTGCCACCCACCACTCCAGCAGAAGCTTTGGCGAGCTCAACTGCTCTAGATTACCCTCAACAGCCGACAAGGTCGATGAATGGAGGCCACCATCGAGTCTCATCGGCTTTGCCAGCGGCGACACTCCATGACAACCGACTACGCCGCTGCCGCGGCGGGGCGACAAGGCACGAGCGGCGGCGGCGAAACCTGTGGAGGTGCAACCACCATGCACTCTCCACCCCGAAGGCCAAGATCGCCGACTCGCCGGATCCACCTCGACAGCGACTCCACACTCGTCGCGATCAACGCCAAGTTCTTCACGAACGACATCAAGAAAACGCTCGAACTTGCATCAAGCGCCGAAGGGAAGCGCGGCGTCAATCCGACCAGCGTGCTGGGCCCTCTGTCGACATGCATGCGCCAGGGGAACTAGACGACTTGCCGTACGCGGTAGGTTGCCCTGCGTTCACTCGTGAGCTGCGGCAAGTCCAGTGGCCCAGCAAGAAGAATTTCAAGCCAGATGTACCAGAGAAGTACGACGGCAAGACGCATCCGTCGGAGTTCCTCAGCATCTACACCATTGCGGTGCAAGCTACCGGGGCGAGGCGACAAGATTCTCGCCAACTACTTCCGCGGTACTCAAGCCCAATGTCGATCTTGGCTCATGCACTTGCGGACAACTCCATATCCTCTTGGGCAGATCTGTGCCATCAGTTTGTCGGCGCCTTCACAGGCGGCCAAAAGCCCCATGGCCAAGAGAGCGATCTTCATCTGTTAGCCCAAAAGGAAGGAGAACCCCTGCACAAGTACATTCCGAGATTCAGCCGTGTACATCACAACATCCAGATGTCCACCCTGCACGGTGATCAGCGCGTTCCATCGAACGTCTTGAAACCGCAGGATGCGGAGGAGATGGCGATGTGCAAGATCGAGATGTCGATGAGCTATATGCCCTGGCGACAAGTGTGCACATCTTTGAGGAAGGAGGAGACTCCCGAAGAGAATCTGAAGCTGCAGGATCGATAGTGAGGATCCACCCGCAAAGAAAAGCCGACGGCGAACAACGGAAAAAGAAAGGCAAAGATATGCTGGTTGTCGAGCAGTCCGCAGCGGAGGTGGCGCCAAGAAAGCCAAAGTTGGCAGCTCCGGCAAGGAGGTTGCCGCCGCACCAACTGCC
>JAHIAM010007556.1:0-24660 GCA_021605205.1 Aegilops longissima | reverse complement strand
TAAAGAAAAGAGAAACAATGATGCGATGAGCTACCTAGGGCACCCTAGGTAGGGGTCTCCACCGATCCTTTTTTGAAAGCGCCCACTACAAATGGGCTTCTCCCGCCCTCTTGAAGAAAACCGGATGAGTGCGGGGTAGGGTTTTAGGAGTACTACGCGGGCCACGCCGAGTAAACGGGTTCGAGTGCCTTTAAATATGTGTGGGCCGCTTGGTTTTACGGAACGAAGCATTTTGGGTTCGGGGACCAAGGAGATATAGCACGCATAAAAAATTGTGGACGAGGTTCGACCAAGGCAATGATGCATGGGCCCTGATTTTGATATACCCGGGCCGCATGAAATTTGCTACTCTACTCAAAACTAGTAAGGTACACATGTATTGAACGCATGAGATTTCAAACCAAATTATGAATAAATACAACTATAATGTAAAGCTTTGAGTCATATATGCATGATGTAGATGTTCGCTTAGTTCTTATAGTTCATCTCATTCAAAATCAATTAGTTTTATAAAATGTTAAGATTCATGGGGTTGTGCATTGTAAATCATAAAGTAAAAACAAATAATGGCAATTCATTTAGAAAAAATAATCAATTATGATGTAAGATTCTAGAACAAAGGAGAAGTGCTTGTGTTTTGAGGTTTGTGCATTATGCTTAAGTTCAACCATGGAGTCTTCTAAATTGTACATGTGGCGATCCGGGGAATGTTGATGATATCCAACGCCAAGAGTGCTCGGATTTCCCATCTCCGACCGCCGGTTAGCTTCATCCAAATACCATCTTTCAAAGTTATTGGCACACTATATAGTTCTTGTGCCATAGTTGCATGTTTTGGAAAAGCTACTAGTGGGTTGTACTATCTATTTAGGAATAAAGATGTATACATGGAAGTTGTAGGAAAGAGATGACATGGAGGATCTCAATTCCTATAGTAGGGATTGGAAAAGAGATGTCATTTGGTTCACATCATAGAACTTTTCTATTGAATCTAGAGATGACATGTATCTCAAGTCCTATGAGGAGGGATTAGTAAAGAGATGTAATTTGGTTCATATCATAGGAACTTTTCTATTGAATATACACTAATGTTTATTTTCCTTTGAAATTAGGGAGTATAGGAATCCATTCATATGAACCAAGTGGCTCTAAAGCTATAGAAATGATATCATGTTTATTTTTTGAAATGTAGAGTATATGAATCTATTCCTATGAACCAATTGGCTCTAAAGGAAAAAATCCTATAAAATCATATCATATAGAGTTCCTATGATATTCCCACACTAAAGGATGGTTGAAATTGTTGGGTGATACGATGGTCTTTTTTGTAGACTCCACCCATCTTTATAGTTACCTCTCAAGATGAATGAAATGATATATAACAGGTATTCTAATGTAATTTGGTACACAAAACTTGGTAAAAGTTTCAGGTTCTAATTTTCAATAAAGCTATATGCACCGTTTGAACGGAGGGAGCATACGGAGTTGCAACACTCACGGGAAGATTTGTGTGTAGGAGGAGGGCTGTTTTAAATGACATGGCAAAACTGACACCGCGGATGCCGATCTAACGGTTTTACGCCGTCAGAAAAGGCTTTTAACGCTTGTCGGATAATGATTTACGACACATGCATTGCATTGATACGCGCCCTCTCCTCAGCACACGCACCTCACGAGTCACAACTCTCCCAGTCCTCTCGCAATCGACGTGGCACCCATCGCCATCTCGGTAGACAAACGCATATGGCTCTTCACACCCTACCCTCGTAACTTCTAAAACAAAAGACGGTGCACATTTTATTTTAGCTCACACGCCACACACTTATATTATTACTCTTTATGCAAACGTTTTGGGCATAGTATATATTGTACTCTCAAGAGAAGGTGCACGACGCACTAGTTCTCTCACACCCACTCTGGTACACGAGGAGCGCATTTTTTGCCGTACAACAAAATCACTCCATATATATAAAAGCAGGAGCCTTAGCGCTTTTTACTAGGGTTCCTCTGCTCACTCTCTCATGCTCCCGATCTAAGCAAGACATAGGTGGCACACTCTCTCTCCCACCTGGTCACAACCGCCGACAACCTCGACCGGGCAGGGGTGTAGGTGCATCGCTCACGTGTATCGGGGCGAGGGAGGAGACCAACGGCTGCCCGTTCCCATCGGGCGGCCGGCTGTTTTCCGAGGGCGCCTGAGGGCCTCCCCTTCTTCCTCCTCCGAGGGCCAAGATGGGCCTCCCAACGCCGCCTTTACATGCCGACACCTGTATATATTCCTTCAAACCTTTGCTCCATCGCCCAGCCTTTTCCCTTCGTGGATCCTTTTCACTTCCCCCCAAAGCCACCTAGACTTCTACTATTATTAGAATAAAGCTAGTTCATACAAACAACTCAAAGCGTTGGTTCAAACAGGAAGAAAGTGGGAAAGTTGTAGCATGAATCTAGGACTTGGTTCTAAGAGGAAACGGGGAAAGTAGTAATTCTATCATGCTTAAATAACCGATTTCTATTTGGCAAACAGGATGTCTTCCATATCGCTTGGATGTCTGCTCCGATCGCTTCTATCCCAACAAAAGAACACACCCAGTTTTTTACAACGCAAAAATGAGATGGCTATCCTCGTTGCCTAACCTCCCCTTCAAGGTATCCCACATTGGTAGTAACTAAGGTAGAATGACCAACAATCTCAAGTTGATCGACGCTTTTACTTCCATTGGCAGGGAGAGCAAAACAACTGATCCTAGTCCGAATGCACTTTCTACCGTTCATCCATGGACCGAGGACTAGGGCACCCACAAAGCGGTTTTTGACAAAAGGGGGACAAGAGGCATTGTGGTCCTTATTTCGCAAATAGCGGTGCTTAAATTTAGTGGAATGCCAAGAATTTCACCGGTCAAGAATCGCATGGTTCTTCAGCATTCCAGATGAGACCACAATTATAATTGGTTATTCGAATGAGAGAACCTAACCCTGGATGGTGGCAACAAGAAAAACCAGAGTGAACCCGGAAATTTGCCGCCGAGGCCCTTTTGTCGAGAAGCCTTGCTTGTTTTTTTCCTGATTTGTAAACCTTCTCACAACTTTGTCTTTTGCTGTGAACTAGTATATGTTTGTTTTTCTATGAATCATTGAGATGTATAAAACTGCTTAACTTATGCTTTTCAAGATTTTTATGAAGACGAAGTTTAATGGAGTGTTCCAATGAGCCGGACTAGCTGAACGCTTGGAATTTATTACATTGTCCTCAATTAATCGCATGAACCACTTTAACAAGATACATAGTTGCTTATATGATTCACGGGCACAAAAAGTAGCAGCAGCCCTAGAGATTCAAAGAGTACTAGCCCCGAGGGGTCGATAATTGCAAGGTTGGATAATTAGACACAATCCAAACTATATTAAACACTAGTGGGGCAACTATTTATGCCTCGATCTAATTTGGCTGACAAAGACGGACCTTGCCATGAACATCATCGAGGACGCCCCGAGCTCAATCTGAACCTTCATGAAGACAACCTTGTGGCCTTGCCATGATAAACTTGTTTGTGGAGGCATGCCACCCATCTTCCCCGTAAGCTTGACAAGAACAGATGCCTCACAAACGAAGGAGTAGCTTTGAACTTTTGTGCTTCAAGACCCCTGACAACACCCGACAACAAGGAGGTGGAATACACCTTCATTGGTATAACCGAAATGGCTTCAGATCCAACACCTAAGAACTCTTTTCCCCATGATATTCAGGTCGTCCCCCATAGCGAAAGTGACATGCACAACCACACAATCCTTGTCTCATCGGGCTCTAATTGAAACAAACAAATTTAATTACTTTTTAGATAAGAAACACAAGTTATTTAAACCACTATGTATAGCGGCATCGGGCTAATAAAATTTTGCATTATTAATCACCACATACTTCCTTTTCTAAAAAATCACCACATACTTAGATGAAAACCACAATCGAGATCGGCAAAGAAGGAAATCACCTTAGCTCAACACATCTCAAGGGGGAAAACTGCTCCAGGCCACGGGGTGAACCTCAAACGGGCGTGACCATCTCAAGAGTGGCCGGAGCGATCTCGGGGGTCGGTGGCTTCCTCCATCTTCTTGGAGCTTTGTCTTTGGGATCCCTCCCGCCTTCCAATATCGGCAGATCTTGCCTGGTTCTCCTTGGTCCATCATGAAACCGAAATACTAGGAGACCACGAAAGGAAAACACAATCGCAATGACAAAAAAAAAAGAGGTGAGGATCGATCGCTTTGAAAAGTTCTTTTTTTCTCCGAAAAAATATACCAACATCACGGATCCGCTTATTCCCTTCTTGGGAGAGAAGAACAAGGCAATGAGTGTTGCCTTTCTTGAAGACGGTGAGGGAGAAGGATTCAAAAGAGTGAAATGATGGTTGCTTCGTCCCAAACTTAGATCGGGAGGTGGGTTTTGTGGAACGAGGCCCATCGCGGCCACGACGGGTGACTTCCGCCCAGAACCCTTCTAATTTGGTGGATGGCATTTGGGCTCACGCTGCATGGCCCGATGTCGGTGAACAAAAGTATAACCATTCAAGAGAGGGAGACGTTAATGACCTAGGAGGAGCCAAGTGGTAGAGTGTCTCCATTACTAGTAGTAATTGTTTTTGGGTAGTAGAGTGTCTCCACTGATTAGTAGTAATTGTTTCTCCGCCCAAGACAAAACAGCCAATCCACACTAGTAAATAGTAAAATCAATTCAAAACCCACCCACACCCAAAGACACCCCTAAAAAACCCGGGTGCTCTTCTTCCTCCCGCCCCACCCACCACGCCCTTCCACTTTCCCCCAAATTCCTACAAAACCCCAGCCCCCTTCCTCACTCCACAAAAACCCCAGCCCCCTTCTTCTTCGCCAAACTACAACTAGGCTCGCCATTCACATTCTTAAATCCTGAGCGACGGACGCCTCGAGGAAAATGGAGTCGGTGACCCAAACCAAGAAGATGAGGTTCCCCAAAGCCCGTTGTAGATCCCGACCGCAAAGCTGGGAGAAGGGCACCCCCCCCACGGATCCCAGAACCGGAATCCACCACAACGATCCCGACGCCATCCTTGGGGAGATCATCTCGCTTCTCCCCACCAAGGATTCCCGACCCAAGTCTTTTGGCGCCTTATGGCCGGCCCTTTAATCTGACCTTTCAGCCCTTCTCTTCAATGATTTTAAATCCTCAGAGCCATCATCCCTCCCACCGGGTCCGCTCAAAGCCTCTGATCCCATCATGCTACCCGAAAGCAACCATGCCCGCACGGGGACGCCTGGGAAACCTCAATTCACGTAACACATTTGAGTTCTACTATTCCCGAAATCACATACCACATCAACCCATGAACTTGTGCCTCAAGACCGATGTCCATCTCGGGTTTTCCTCCTCCCCAACCGCCACCTTTATGGGCTACCTACTGCATAACTGGTACTAAACCTTCGAATTTCTCAAGAAACTTTCACTTGTGGGGTTCAGATATCGAGGCCTCATTGCACAAAGATCATCCACTTTTCCCCGGAGTGCTTGGTGTTGTTTTCACTAGAATCGGTTGTCTCCAAATAAAGTCGCCTAACCTTGTAAGAATTGGAATTTTTGAGGAAGGCAGCTCATCATCCAAGATGCCCTTCACTTCAAAGGTTGATCCTTATTCTAGTTATTCACCGCTGAAATAACCCCCTCTCCGCTACTTAAACCGAGACCTTGGGTGTAATACATTTCTGTGCTCATTTCAATATGGTGTTTGGCTCCACCTTCGTGTACTTTATATTATCATCTACATTGTAACCATAAGCTGCATTTTAAATTTTCGATAATTTATATATCATCTTGGAGACACATTTTGTACTAATATTATTTTATGCTCAATGAAGAGTTTCTCCATGGATGGCCTATCAATGGTGCTGGATTCCCAAGATCTTATATATCCAAATGAAATTTTGATCCAACAAGATTATTTTGTGCAATGCTTTCCATGTCCGGAGAAGTTGTATAAAAGGTGATAATTTCACGCAATGAAGCCCGATATAGTGTACTAGAATTAACTGCTCATTGTTGCTCTTCGACACTCTTCTTTAGACCTTAACTGTTTTCAATCTTCATGTCTATTTAGCCAAGGACGGGTAAGAAAGTTATAACCAATCGGTGGATTCGAGATCGGGATTTTCCACTTCCATGAGATTGATTGAAGACAATAACGCTAGAACGATATGTAGCCAACCGCAAACACAAGATTTGTCACATTCTTCCGCTGAATGCGAGGTTACTATTGTCCATCGCTTAAGTTTATCGCAAAGATGGTTTTGACGGATGGGTATGTCAAGAGCAAAAAGGAGTTTCAGGGGCAAAAGAGCTTTTGAACGGTTCTTCTATTTACAACATATTGTGGTCATAATCCAAAGAATTTTACGACCAGATGTTCATTCTATGGACCGACCGATCCATTTGACGGATCCAAAAAAAGGCCGAGTTAGATGTTTTTTTTCAACGGGTTTTTGTAAACCATGAACAATCAACCTCGGTTTTGTACTTTGTAAGCTGAGTTAGATGTTCCGCCTTTTCAACTGGGTGGTCATATTTTTTTGAAACAAGGCAAATGGCTTGCCATTCGCTTAATTTAGAGGAAATATTGTAACAAATCACAACCAAGGAAATAACATCACCACGCCGGCCGCTTGAGCTCACGGGCATTAGGCAAGTGATTAGCCCCACCAGACCCACAAACTTTTTCAACTAGCACATCAAATGGGCAAATTTCATAGGAAAGGTGCATGACCGTGAGATTTATTCCGACATTTGGGACCCCAGGAAATAGCCTATCCAAGGTGGTGTCGATTACTAGCCCCCAACAAACGATTTCCACCGTGGATTGAATCCAACATCGCGGTATCTTCTATCTCTTGTCTTCTTCCTCCAAACCCCCAAACTAAACCACCCGCGGGCTCCCCCCCCGCCCCATGGCGGTCCCCGCCCACCGACGCATTCTCCAACCGGGCCCCCCTCTATTCCCCACAGCCCTGTTATTCTCCCGACGCCCCAAAACACGCACTGCGCCAACCAGTAACCTCGATTCTCCGCCCATGACCGGCGATCTTCAACGGCCCTGCTGTCCGCCCGAGGCCCGGCCCTCCGCTTTGCGGCCTTGGTTCGCCCCGGGGCCCGGGCCTCTTGCTTGTCAACGCTGCCAACAACCGAGAGGAACAAGGAGATGATTGCGGGAGAGGATGAAGGGACCCACCACCATGGCAAGACGCAAGCAAGTGCCTCTAAGTACAAGCCCAAAAATATGGTTCCTCCTAATGGTTGGACATCCGGGGCTCACGCCATTGTCAACGAGTAATAAACGAGAAACAAACGAGCGGCCGACACTGTGGACCCAAAGGTCGCAGAGTTTTTTTTGAGGAAAAGCAGTTTTATTTATACTAGTTTTAGCGACGGATCGGGTAAAACGGGCTGGCGGGGGGGCCTGCCTAGCCGGGTTTTATTTATGTTTACCACATCATGAGCCCGCGTGTTTTTTTTTTGCTGAAAATGGCTAGCCCAGTTTATTTTTTTAAAAGAAATACCCAAACAAGGCCTACTTGTTTTATCGGTTCTGGGCTGCAAATCTTTCAAGACGATGAGGTTTCATTGGTTTGCCCAAATGGCCCATTTTTTTAAAACACATCAAACCGGGAATTAGTTTCAATTTTTTCATTACAAGATCTTAAATTCCATTGATTTTTATGCGGACAATTATTTGATTTTATATTTATATAAATTATTTTCAAAATAGTTTGAATGTGAATCGATATTTTGGATTAAAAACAGTTGACCCACCAAATATGCAAAATTCAGATACTTTTTAACCGTACAATATGGGGTGTAATGCTAACAAAAAGAAGATGGGCCAAAAAACCTTAAGAATTAGCAATGGGCTTACATTATTAGAAATAATGGCAGATGGGATGTATGTTGTTTTCCAAGTTTGAGGCTGACTTTGCCTTACTACAGGTTGACGCAGATGAAAAAAGGTTGAACACGCAACGCCTCTTCAACTTAGTCAACACACGAGAAAGGATCTGGATGTCCATCCAACGGCGGTTCTTCAATTCCCTTCATGCTCCAAAGCCAAACAAGCCCGGATCTCGCCCTTTCCTCCGCTGTCGGGTTATTGCCAAGAGCCTCACGGCCCCACCGATTCCCATGCTGGCCTAGCCATCCCTCTACTCACCCACGGTTATTCCCCGACGGCGAAAACCAAGAACCCAGATCCGGGGAAACAACCGCCGAGTATTCCCCGCCTGTCGCTTTTTAGGCCTCGCCCGCCCACCGCCCGGTTTTGGCCGCCGGTCAACGTGGTCAATGAACACATCCATCGGAAGTGGACTTAACGGGAAGGCCTGGGTCCACGCCGCAGCAAGGAAATCCTCCTTATTACGCCAAAAATAATGATTCCTCCACCGGCTAGGACCCACGGAAGGGCCTCTCGATTTAAAAAACGCTCCTCCCCGTGTGCGGACCCAAGCTATATCTTCGACGCAAGGAAGTGCCTCCTTAACGCCCAAAAAATGAATACCCCCGCTAGCTGGACCCACCATATTGTTGGGCTGATTGGGCCTACTAAGTTGACGGGACGAGGGCTTTTCAACTTAGTCAATACTCCAAAGGACCGATGATGTCCACCAACCCATAGTGCTTCTTCAACCTCCGTCTTCTTGCTCCAAAACCAAAGCAAACCCCCGTTCAGTTGCCTCCGCGGGTGGCCAAAGCGCCCGCCCGGGTCGTTCGCCGCCCCTTCCAGGCTCGCCCTGTCCACCCTGGTGCTCTCGGCCGGTCAATGTGGTCAACACCACTTCCACAAGAGTACAAATGGAGAGGCCGAAAAGGTCCACGGCACCCAAGGAAGTGCCTTTATTACGCTGAAAATAATTATTCCTCCACCACCGGGGACCCACCGGACGGGCCAACAAAGATTTTGCAAAATCGCTTCCCGACTTGACCCACCGGAGGGCCACCGATTTCGCAAAAAAAACGTCCTCCGCCCACCCAAATCTCCTTTTACGAAAAAATTAATCCCCCAGGGGACCCATTGGTGGAGGTTTGGGGCCACTGTTGAGGGACAAGGGCTTTCAACTTAGTCAATATGAAGATTCTACCCAAAGGACGAGATGTCCATCCAACGCCATAGTGCTTCTTCAACCTTCGGTCTTCTTGCTCCAAATACCAAAGCACCCGGCGGCCATGCTCCCGCCTCCCGGGACTTGGGTCAGGAGGCCTCACCGCCCTACTATTCCCACCCTGGCCGTTCCAGGACGGATTTCACACCGCAAATGGGAACCTCGGACTTCTCCGCTGGTTTCCACCGGAGCCCCTTCCTAGGTCCATTGTCCACCCCGGGGTGCTCCCGGGCGGTCAACATGGTAAGGAACATTCCATCAAGAGTACGACGCGGAGATCATACCGGGTCCACGGCCACAACCCAGTTTTTTTGTGATTTGCCAAGTAAGTCGCTTTGTCGTTGGGCTGCAAACTTTCAAACGAGGAGAGTTTTCTGGCGGCCGAAAATGGCCCATCAAGAATGAGAAATGGGTTTACATTTTTAAACACATCAAACCCAATTAGTTTCTTCATTTCAAGATTTTAAATTACATTAATTTTTTGCGGGAGAATTTGTTGGATTTTATATTGATATACATTTATTTTAAAATCAGTTTGAATGTGATCAAATTTTGGAAAAATTCCAAAAAAATTTCGATGGAACCCACAGCACCTTCGCATAAAGGAAGGGCCCAAAAAAACGATTGCCCAAAAAATACTACATTTCGCACGCAAGGAAGGCCCCAAAAAAATGATTCGCCGACGGGACCCACCAAAGAACATTTCCAGGCAAGGAAGGCGAAAGGGCCCACCGTCGGCGAAGGTTTCATTCGGGTCCAACGGTTACATATAACCGGGATGTAGAGGCGCACGCAACCTCCCCAGAACGCGTTGGATTTCCCAAGAGGATAGGATGATAAAAAGTAGCGAATTTTCGCAGGAAACCAAGGAATCAATCCAAGAGGAGGCCAATGACAAGTCCCCGATCACAAAAAAAGGATAGCCCTTGTTGGAAATATGCCCTAGAGGCAATAATAAAAGGATTATTATTATTTTCCCTTGTTCATGATAATTGTCTTTATTCATTATAATTGTATTATCCGAAATCGTAATACACGGGAATACATAGACCACAACATGTCCCCTAGTGAGCCTCTAGTTGACTAGCTCTTGGTCAACGATAGTCATGGTTTCACTATGGACATTGGATGTCATTGATAACGGATCACATCATTAGGAGAATGATGGATGGACAAGACCCAATCCTAAGCATAGCACAAGATCGTAGTTCGCTTTGCAGAGCTTTTTCAATGTCAAGTATCTCTTCCTTAGACCATGAGATCGTAACCCCTGATACCGTAAGAGTGCTTTGGTGTACCAAACCCACAACGAACGGGTGACTATAAAGGTGCATTAGTATTCCGAAAGTGTCCGGTTGACACGGATCGAGATCGGATTTGTCACCCGTTACGGAGAGGTATCACCGCCCACTCGAGTGCATCATCATAATGAGCTCAAAGTGACCAAGTGTCCGGTCACGGATCATGCATTACCAGGTAAAGTGATTTTCCGAACGAGATTGAACGAGGTATTGGGATACCGACGATCGAATCTGCAAGTAACATACCGATTGACAAAGGGAATTGTATACGGGTTGTTTGAACTCGACATCGTGGTTCATCCGATGAGATCATCGAGGAGCATGGGAGCCAACATGGGTATCCGATCCCGCTTTGGTTATTGCCCGAGTCGCCTCTCATGTTACGGTCTCCGAACCCGTAGGGTCTACACCTTAAGGTCTGGACGCTTAGGGTTGTATGAATAGAGTATGCAGATACCAATGTTGTTCGAGTCTTGATGAGATCCTGACGCCACGAGGAGTTCCGAATGGTCCGGAGGTAAAGAATTTATATAGGAAGTGGTATTTCGCCATCGGAAAGTTTTGGGTCACCCGATATTGTACCGGGACCACCGGGGTCCGGGCCACCGGTGGGGCCACCCATCCCGAGGGCCCCATGGGCTGAAGGGGAGGGAACCAGTGGGCTGGTGCGCCTTGGCCCACTCCCCGCGCCTAGGGTTGAAACCCGGGGGGGGCCCCTTGCCTTGGGGCACTCCACCCCGGCCCCTGGGAGATGGGATCCCCAGGGTCGGCGCCTGGGGCCAAGGGGGGGAGGGGCAGCCGACCTCAAGCCCCCCCTCCCCCCTACACCTCCTCCTCCGCAGCAGCTTCGGCCCCGCCGAGTTCTCGCTCCACCACCACCGCCGGTCGGATCATCATCAACCTCCTTCCCTTGCTGGATCAAGAAGGAGGAGACGCCTCCCGTCCCAGGTGTTGAACGGAGGTGCCGTCGTCGCGCTAGGATCTCCGGTGATGGATCACGACGGAACGACTACTCACCCGTTTTTTGAACGCTCCCACGATCTACAAAGTGGTATGTAGATGCAATCTCTCCCATGACTCTTGTTAGATGAACTCATAGATGGATCTTGGTGAAACCGGGAAAATTTTTAATTTTCTCAACGCCCCAACAAAGGGCATCATGAGCTAGGTCTATGCGTAGTTCTCTTTGCACAGTAGAACACAATTTTGTTGTGGGCGAGATTTGTCAACTTGCTTGCCCACTAGTCTTATCTTTCTTCAGCGGTATTTGGGATGAAGGGCCCGACCAACCTTACACGACGCTTACGTGAGACCGGTTCCACCAATCGACATGCACTAGTTGCATAAGGTGGCGGGGTGTCTCCCTCCCACTTTAGTTGGAGCGGATTCGATGAAAGGGTCCTTATGAAGGGTAAATAGAAGTTGACAAAATCACGCCAGGTTATTCAGGTAAGAAAACGTTTTGCTAGAACCCAATTGCAGCCATTAAAAGATGCCAACAATTAGAGGACGCCTAACTTGTTTTTGCAGAATTGTCATGTGATGATATGGCCAAGTTGTGATGAATGATGAATGAATATTGTGATGTATGAGATCATGTTCTTGTAATAGGAATCACGACTTTGTCGGAGTATGACAACCGCAGGAGCCATAGGAGTTGTCTTTATTTTTGTATGACCTTGGTCATTGAAGAACGCCATGTAAATTACTTTACTTTATTGCTAAAACGAATAGAAGTAGAAGTAGTCGCTGACAACTTCATGAAGACACGATGATGGAGATCATGGTGTCATGCCGTGACAAGATGATCATGGAGCCCCAAGATGGAGATCAATGGAGCTATATGATATTGGCCATATCATGTCACTACTATATAATTGCATGTGATGTTTATTATGTTTATGCATCTTGTTTACTTAGAACGACGGTAGTAAATAAGATGATCCTTAAACAATTTCAAGAAGTGTTCTCCCTAACTGTGCCCGCTTAAAGTTCGCGTCAAGCACCACGGATGATCGGTGTGATAGATCCACGCTCACATACAACGGTGTAAGACAGTTTATACATGCAAAACACTTAGGGTTAACTTGACGAGCCTAGCATGTAAGCATGGCCTCGAACAGGAGACCGAAGGTCGAACACAGTCGATGGAAGATACGATCAACATGGAGATGTTCACCGAGATGACTAGTCCGCTCATGATGATCGGACACGCCTAGTCGACTCGGATCGTAACACTTAGATGACTAGAGGATGTCTAATCTGAGTGGGAGTTCATTAAATAATTTGATTAGATGAACTTAATTATCATGAACTTAGTCTAAAACCTTTGCAAATATGTCTTGTAGATCAAATGGCCAACGCCATGTCAACATGAACTTCAACGCTCCTAGAGAAAACCAAGTGAAAGATGATGGCAGAACTATACGGACGGGTCCAACCCGAGGATCATCCTCATAGCTGCAAGAAACAATATGTCCTAGAAGGACCGCTAGGTGATGCATTCCCCAGAACCAAGACATTATGAATGCTTGGCCTGTTGATGATTACTCCCGCTCAAGGGGCATGCTTTGCTTAGAACCGGGCTTCAAAAGCGCTTTTGAGCAACACGGAGCATATGAGATGTTCGAGGAGCTGAAACTTTTTCCAAGCTCATGCCCGGGAGATATGAAGTTCCACAAGTTCTATAGTTGTAAGATGGAGGAAAACAGTTCCGGAGCCATACTAAAATGTCGGTTGACAACCCCGTCCCAATTGGACATTAAACCTCCACGAGGCGGTCATTGAAGAATCCTTCCCGCCCCACCAAGCTACAAGAGCTTTGTGATGAACTACAATATGCAGGGGATGGTGAAGACCATTCCCGGTATTCTTGTAAGTCACAGAGGTTGAAATCAAGAAAGAACATCAAGTGTTGATGGTCAATAAAACCACTAAGTTCAAAAGGGCAAGGGTAAGAAGAACTTCAAGAAGGACGGCAAAAGATTCCGAGCAAGGTTGCCGGAAGAAGTCAAAGAATGGACCCAAGCCGAGACGAGTGCTTTTATTGCAAAAAGGGCCACGGCGGAACTGCCCAAATACTTAGCGGACAAGAAGGCCCAACACTAAAGGTATATTTGATATACATGTAATTGATTGTACCTTAAAGACGAGTAACTCCGGGTATTTGATACCGTGCCGCTGTTCATATTTGTAACTCAGCAGAGCTGGAATAAACGGAGACCCGGGACGAGGTGACGGCGCGCGCCGGAATGGTTCCAAGGTCGATGTGATCGCCCGGCACGCTACCTCTACATTTACCACGGGATTAGTTTTAAACCTCAATAATTGTTATTTAGTGCCAAGTTTGAGCATGAACATTGTATCGGATCTCGCAATGAGATGGCTACTCATTTAAACAGAATAATGGTTGTTCTATTTATATGAGAGATATGTTTTATGGTCATGTCCCATGGTCAATGGTTTATTCTTAATGAATTCGAACGTAATATTACACATATTCATAGGTGAATACCAAAAGATGTAAAGTTGATAACGATAGTCCCACATACTTTGGCATGCCGCCTTTGGTCACATTGGTGTCAAGATGAAGAAGCTCCATTCGATGGACTTTAGAGTCTCTCGATTATGAATCATTTGACACATAACCATGCCTATGGGCAAATGACCAAGACTCCATTCTCCAACAATGGAGCGAGCAACCAACTTATTGGAAATCATACATACCGATGTGTGTGGTCCAATGAGCGTTGAGGTCATGGAGGATATCATTATGTTCTCACTCCCGATGACTTGAGTAGATATGGGTATGTCTACTTGATGAAACACAAGTCCAGACCTTTGAAAAGTTCAAGGAATTTCAGAATGAGGTAGAGAATCAACGGACCAAAGATAAAATTCTACGATCGATCGTGGAGGAGAATATTTAAGTCACGAATTTGGTAACACTTAAGAAATGTGGAATCGTTCACAACTCACGCCCCTCGAACACCTCACGAAGGTGTGTCCGAACGTCAGAATCGCACTCTATTGGATATGGTGCGATCTATGATGTCTCTTACCGATTTACCGCTATCATTTTGGGGATACGCCTAGAGACAGCTACATTCACTTTAAATAGGGCACCGCCTAAACGCTGAGACGACACCGTATGAATTATGGTTTGGGAAGAAACCTGCGCCTTCTAAAAGTTTGGGGATGCGATGTTATGTCAAGAAACTTCAACCTAAAAGCTCAACCCAAGTCGAAAATGCGCTTCATAGGATACCCTAAGGAAACCATTGGGTATACCTTCTACCTTAGATCCGGCAAGATCTTTGTTGCCAAGAACGGATCCTTTCGGAAAAGAGTTTCTCTAAAGGAGTAAGGGGAGGAAAGTAGAACTATGAAGTACCCTTGAACCGGTAGTAGCTCAGAAAATGTTCCGGTGCCTACACCAACCGGAGAGGAAATTAATGATGATGATCAAGGTACTTGATCTTGCCCAAACATCAGGTCCACTAGGACACGCCCGCACGAGTGGTAGGCAACCCGTCCCGGAAATCATGTTGTTAGACAACGTGAACCTTCAACTATGAAGAAGCGGGATGGGCCCAATTCCAACAAATGGCTAAGCCATGCAACCGAGATAGGATCCATGTATGAAAACAAAGTATGGACTTTGAACTTGCCCATGATCCGGGCAGAATAGAAAAAAATGGATCTTTAAGAAGAAGACGGACGGATGGTAATGTCACCATCTATAAAGCTCGACTTGTCGCTAAGGGTTATGGAAGTTCAAGGGATTGACTACGGAGACTTTTTCTCCCGAAAGGCTTAAGTCCGTCCAATCATGTTAGCAATTGCCGGATACTATGATTATGAGATATGGCGATGGAGCAAAAAGCTTCCTTAACGGTTATCTTAAGGAAGAGCTGTATATGAGCGGAAGGTTTTGTCGATCCTAAGAATGTAAAAAGTATGCAAGCTCCACGATCCATTTATGGGCTGGAAGCATCTCGAGAAACATTCGCTTGATGAGATGATCGGTTAGTTTATGCATTATGGAGAATCACATAAGAAAGTGAGGGGAGCTCAGAGTTTTCATATTATATGTAGATGACATACTTTTGATGGGAAATGATATAGAACTTTGGAAGCATTAAGGCCTACTTGAATAAAAGTTTTTCAATGAAGGACCTTGGGAAGTTTATATATTAGGCATCAAGATCTATAGAGATAGATCGAACCCTCATAGGTCTTTCACAAAGACTTTGGGGAATAGTAATTTCAAAAAATTCACGATCACAAGACCAGGGATGGATAGCAACGAGAGGGGAGTATCCGCACCTCGAGACGAAAAGCGAAGCGAAAAACGCTGTTGATGTAGTCGACGTTCAGATCCACCGACCAAGACCAACGACGACCTCCGAAGTTCCCACGCCCAGTTGATGACATCCCGACTCCGATCCAGAAAGGTCGATGATTCCCAAGACGACCGGGACGATGTTGATGTCCACGACGCAGTTTCTTTAAGCCCCCAAACGAATGATTCTCCTCAAGATTTACTTAAGCCCCGATATGACCGGGGAATATGGTGGAAGGGGACCGCAAGCAAGGAGCCGGAGATCAACTTGTGTATCATGGGTGCCCTCCCTAGATATAAAGGAGCAAAAAGGGGGCCCCTTGGGAGGCGCGTCGAGGAGTCCCACTCCCACCGGGAGTAGGACTCTCCCCAGTTGGATTAGGATTGAGGAGGGAGGGAAAGGGCCCCTCCTTGTCCATTCGACTAGAGGGGGAGGGGGCCCACCCCGGCCTTTCCTCTTCCTTTGGCCCATTAAGGCCCATAGACCTCCCCGGGTTCCGAATCCCTGCATCTCAAAATTTCGATTTCACTTAACCTTCCATGTCCAAATGTAGGCTTCAATATATCAATCTTTATGTCTCACCATTTAGACCTCGCCATGTCCGGATCACATCCGGGACTAACAACCTTCGTGCATCAATACTTATAAACTCATAATGAACGTCATCAAACGTTGGCAAGGACCTAGGGTTCGAGAACTATGTAGACATGACCTAGAACCATTCTCTCAATAACCAATAGCGGAACCTGATGCCCATATTGGTTCCTACATATTTCTAAGATCTTATCGGTCAAACCCATAACAAATAATTGTTCCTTTGTCATCGGGTGTTACTTACCCAGATTCATCGCCCGATCCAATACCTAGTTCAATATCGACGAAGTCTCTTTACTGCCCAACATCATCTTACAACTAACTCATTAGTTGTAATGCTTGCGGTTATGTGTATCACCAAAGGCCTAGAGATATCTCCCAATCGGAGGAAAAACCAACCAAACGCCAACCCAACAAGTACCTTTGGACACTATACTCCTTATAATCACCCCCATTGGGACGCTTGGTAGTACCCAAAGTGTTCCTCCTAAAGGAGTTGATAACTCATAGTTACAGGAACATTGGGTCATGAAGAAAGCATTAAAACATACTAAACCATCAAGTGTTGCTAATGGAATGGGCATCAACCATCATTCTCCAATGATGGATCCCATTAATCAAATGACAAACATGTCATGGTTAGAAACATAACCATTTTATTAACGAGTAGTCAAGTAGAGGCATTGTGACACTGCTTGTCTATGTATTCACACATTATTATGTTTCCTTAAACAATTTCCAGAATAATAAACATTTATCATGATATAAGGAAATAAAAATAACTTTATTATTGCCTCTAGGGCATATTTCCTTCCCTCCCACTTGCACTAGAGTCAATAATCAGATTGTAATGATCCAACACCCATGGAGTCCGTGCGACATGTTTTGCTGTGGAAGAGGCTTAGTCAACGGGTCAAAATTCGATCCGATGTTTTTGCAAATTCATGTTCCACTTGGACTTGGTCCCTGGAATTGAAGCGTTTTTGATATGTTGGTCCTTGAAATCGGATTCCTTTGCCAAGGCAATTGCACCAAGATTGTCACAAGATCTTCATCGGTCCCGATGCACTAGGTATGACAACCAGATCGAAATGAACTTTTTCATCCGCTCCTTCATTTGCGCTTCGCAGCTATGTACTCCGCTTCACATGTAGATCCCCCACACGCTTTGTTTAGAGCTGCACCAGAGCCCAGCTTAATAAAAACACGATCCGTTTGATTTAGAATCGCCATGCTGTCGCTTGCATCGACGTAACCATTTACACCAGCTCTTTGTCACCCCATATACGGAAACATATCCTTAGTCCTTTCGGTATTTCAGATGTTCTTGACCGCTGTCCAAAGGATCCACTGATTATTTTGGTATTCCCCGCCAAGCTTACCCTAATACCGTCGGGTAAAGATTGCATACATGATAGAGCCTATGGTCAACATAGGAACATCTTCATTTTTTCTCTATCTTCCAGGGTCGGCATTGAGTCCGGGACCAACTTACACATTGCAAACCGTAAAAACCTTTCGTCGATCCATTTTGAACTTTTTCAAAACTTTATCAAGGTATGTGTTTGGAAAGTCCAATTGCCCCTTGATCATCTCTATAGATCTTGAGCCCAATATTAAGCAGTTTCACCGAGGTCTTCATTGAAAAACTTTTATTCAAATCCTTTATGTATCCAAATTTATATCATTTCCAATCAATAATATGTCCCACATAAAATCGTAAATGCCAGCCCCACTCACTTTCGTAAATAAAGGGCTTCTCCAAAGTTTTAGGTTCATGGTCAAGTAACATGACTTCCGAAAGATTACCGATCATGGGGCGTTTTATGTTGACCCTTTATTCAAGAGTAACTTGATCCAAGCTTCATGAAATCATTAGTTTCTCACTAATTGGTGTAGGTTTAAGAACCATTTCTTGTGATGAACTATTTCCAATAAGGGAGTAGATATTTATCTCATCAAGTTCTATTTCTCCCACTCACTTCTTTCAGAGAAACCTTTTCTAGAAAGGATCCAATTTAGCAACGAAAAATCATGCCTTCAGATCTGGATAAAGGTGTACCCACGCCCCTTTGGGTATCCTATGAAGACACATTTTTCCGATTTGGGTTTGTTATCCGTTGAAGCTTTACATAAGCATCGAGCCCCAAACTTTAAGAAACGAAACTTTGGTTTCTTGCCAAACCACGCTCATAAGGCTGCCTCAACGGATTTTGACGGTGTCCTATTTAACGGAATGGGCCGCCTCAAAGCATAACCCCAAAACGAAGCTAAATCGGAAATAGACATCATAGATCGCACCATTCTAGTAAAGACGAAAACGCTCGACACACCATTTCTCTTGGTGTTCCGGGGGAGTTGCAAACTATTCCACATTGTTTCAAATGTAAACCAAACTCGAACTCAAATATTCTCCTCCACGATCGATCAGAAACTTTATTTTCTTGTTACGATGATTTTCACTTCACCAAATTTTTTGAACTTTTCAAATGTTTCAGATTTGTGTTTCATTAAGTAGATATACCCATATCGCCAAATCATTCTGAAGGTGAGAAAATAACGATACCCCGGGCCGGCCTCAACATTCATTGACCCAAACATCAGAGTATGATTTCCAACAAATCAGTTGCTCGCCCATAGTTCCGAGAACGGCTTTTGGTCATCTTGCCCATGAGGCACGGTTCGCAAGTACCAAGTGATTCATAATCAAGGATTCCAGCCCATCAAGATGGAGTTTCTTCAGCTTTACACGATATGACCTAAACGGCAAGCACAAATAAGTTGCACTATCATTATCAACTCCATCTTTGGCTTCAACATTATGAATATGTGTATCACTACCGAGATTCAACAAGAATAGACCATTCTTCAAGGGTATGACCATAAAAGATATTACCATATAAATAGAACAACCATTTTCTCGATTTAATGAATAACCCCCGATTAAACAAGATCCAGATATAATGTTCATGCTCAACGCCGCACCAAATAACAATTATTTAGGTCAAAACTAACCCAAGGTAGATGTAGAGGTAGCGGTTTAATCCGGATCACATTGACTTTGGAACCATTTCCCACGCCGATCGTCACCTCGCCCTTTGCCCGTCGTTTATTCCGTGTTCCCCCTTGAGTTGCAAATATTAGCAATTAACCAAAGATAAATACCGTGTACTACGAGCCTAGTAAGGTACACATCAATAACATGTTATCACATATACCTTTGTTCACCTTGCCATCCTTTTTATCCGCCAAATACTTGGGGCAGTTCCGCCGGTCCCCGGGCTTGGGAAAAACACTCGCCAGGCTTAGGTCCGATTTGGGTTTCTTCTTGATAGCAACTTTCTTTTTTTTTAAGCCTCTTTTCCCTTTGCCCTTTTCTTGAAACTAGTGGTCTTGTTGACCATCAACACTTGATGCTCTTTCTGATTTCTACCCCAGCTTTTAGCATCGCAAGAGCTCAGAATTGTCTTAGTCATCCCTTGCATATTATAGTTCATCACGGTTTGTAGCTTGGTAGTGATTGGAGAATTTTCAGAACTATCATCCGGAAGATTAACTCCCAGCTGAATTAAGGATTTTATACCCAATTTTGAGTATGTGCTCACCGAGTAACTATTCTCCTCCATCTTGCAGCTATAGAACTTATTGAGACTTCATATTCTCAATCCGCATTTGCTTGAAATATTAACTTCAACTCCCGAACATCTCATATGCTCCATGACGCTCAAAACGCCTTGAAGACCCGGTTTAAAGCATGGCACACGAACTATTGAGTAGTCATCACCGCTTTGCCGACGCTCACAACTTCGCCAAGATTCGCAGCAGCCCACCCGCTGTTGGACGAATTTTTCGGCAGAATGAGGATAACTCGTTACGGACCCATCCGTAATTGCTACCATCATCTTTCAACTTTGCTTTTCAAGGAACCATTAAAATTCAAAACAACAAAGACGAGCCATCTATCTACAAAGAAAATAGACAAGCAAAATACTATCGTACTAAGTTCATGATAAATTTAAGTTCAATTAATCATATTCTCCCACTTAGACGTAATCTCTAGTCATCTAAGTGACACGTGATCCAAATCAACTAAACCATGTCCCATCATCACGTGAGAGGAGTAGTTTCAATGGTGAACATCACTATGTTGATCATATCACTATATGATTCACCCACCTTCGGTTCCGTGTTCCGAGGCCATATCTTTATATGCAAGGCTCGCAAGTTTAACCAGTATTCCGCTGTGAATTTTTGCACCTGTAGATGGACGAGAACTTATCACACCCATCATCACGGTGTCCGGTACTACTTAACTTTGGCAAGGGATCGTGGAGAACACTTGATAATTTTAGTGAGAGATCATCTTATAATGCTACCCAATCAAAGCAAGATAAGATGCAAAAGGATAAACATCACATGCAATCAATATAAGTGATATGATATGGTCATCATCTTTGTGCTTGTGATTCCATCGCAAGCACCATGATCACCATCGCCACCCGCCACCTTGATCTCCATCGAGATCGGTCGCCTCGCCAACTATTGCTTTACGACATCGCTACTTAGTGATAAAGTAAAGCAATTACATGGGCTTGCATTTTCAATAAAGCGAAACCATATGGTTTCGCCATTTATAACTCGTTACAAAACATGATCATCTCAAAAAAAATATAGCATCACGCCTTGACCATATCACATCACAACATGCCCGAAAAAAGTTAGACGCCCTCTACTTTGTTGTTGCAAGTTTTACGGGTGCTACGGGCTGAGCAAGAACCGTTTACCACGATCAAAACCACAACGATAGTTTGTCAAATAGACTTTTTAACCTTCTCAAGGACCGGGCGAATACCGGTTCAACTAAAGTGAGAGAGGAAACACCCGGTCACCTTTAAGCAACGAAAGTTGAGGGTGAAACCAGTCTGGAAGCGATGAATGTCGGTCCGGCCGCTTCATCTCACAATACCCAACCAAAGTATGACATGCGGTAGGCGATGACTTGTATCGCCCACAACTCACTTGTGTTCTACTGCAATGACATCAACGATAAAACCAGGCTCGATCCATCGGGGAACGAGAATTTCAAAAATTTCCACGATCACGCAAGACCATGGTGATGGCATAGCAACGAGGGAGAGTTCCGCCCACGCCTGAGACCGAAAGCGGCGATAACAACGCTGTTGATGTAGTCGACGCCTTCACGATCCGACCGATCCAAGCACCGAACGACGGCACCTCCAAGTTCGCACACGCTCAGTTGATGACGATCCCTGACCCGATCCAGAAAGTGTCGGGATGAGTTCCCAAGACGACAAGGGGACGATGTTGATGCTCCACGACGAGGGCTTCGCCAATCCGACGATATGACTCTCCGGCATTTTATCGCCACGATATGACCGGAATATGGTGGGGCACGACACGGCCAAGGAAAGATCCAGATCAACTTGTGTTTTGGGGTGCCCCGCCCCCGATATAAAGGAGCCAAAAGGGGCCACCTTGGGAGGCGGCCGAGGAGTCCTACTCCCACCGGAGTAGGACTCCCTCCTAGTTGGATTAGGATTGAGGAGGAAGAGGGAGGCCGCCCCTCCTTGTCCATTGACTAGAGGGGAGGGGGCGCAGCCCACCTGGGCCCTTTTTTCCCTCTTATGGCCCATTAACCCATAGACCTCCGGGGTTCCAACCTCCCTGATCTCAGAATTTATTTCACCTAACATCCATGTCCAAATGTAGGCTTCCAATATATCAATCTTTATGTCTCAATTTCGAGACTCCCTCAGTCCGTGATCACATCCGGACTCAACAACCTTCGCATCAATACTTATAAACTCATAATGAACCATCAAACGTTGGGAAGGACTTACGGTTCGAGAACTATTAGACATGACCTAGAACCATTCTCTCAATAACCAATAGCGAACCTGGATGCCCATATTGGTTCCTACATATTCTACAAGATCTTTATCGGTCAAACCGCATAACGACATAGTTGTTCCCTTTGTCATCGGGTAGTTATTACCCGAGATTCGATCGCTTGATCCAATACCTAGTTCAAATCGCTACCGTAAGTCTCTTTACTGTCAAATACATCATCTTTACAACTAACTCATTAGTTGTAATGTTGCAAGGCTTAAGTGATGTTATCACCGAGAAGGCCTAGAGATACCTCTCCAAATCGGAGGACAAACCTAATCTAAATACGCCAACCCAACAAGTACCTTTGGAACACCAGAACTTTATAATCACCCACAGTAGACGCTTGGTAGTACCCAAAGTGTTCCTTAAACGGAGTTGCATAATCTCATAGTTACAGGAACATGTATGGGTCATGAAGAAAGCATTAAAACATACTAAACGATCAATGTTTAATGGAATGGGTCATGTCAATCACATCATTCTCCAATGATGTGATCCCATTAATCAAATGACAACAATGTCTATGGTTAGGAAACATAACCATCTTTGATTAACGAGCTAGTCAAGTAGAGGCATACTAGTGACACTGCTTGTCTATGTATTCACAATGTATTATGTTTTTAATACAATTTCAGCATGAATAATAAACATTTATCATGATATAAGGAAATAAATAATAACTTTATTATTGCCTCTAGGGCATATTTCCTTCAAATACCTTGATAAGATTTTGAAGAAGTTCAAATGGATCGGCCAAGAAAGGGTTCTTGCCTACCAAGGTGTGAGATTGAGTCGCTCAATGCCCCACCAAAAAAGATAAAGAAGAATGAGGCCATCCCCATGCCTCGCCATAGATTATTATGTATGCAATGTTGGTACCGATTGATGTAAACCTTGCCGAAGTTTGGTAGGAAGGTACCAAAGTAACCCGCAAGGAACACCGAAGCTCAAGAATATCCCGGGTAACAAAAGGACAAAGGACATGTTTCGTTTATGGAGGTGACGAAGAGCCGTCAGAAGGGTTACGCCGACGCTTAGCTTCCACGACCGATGACCTGCCAAACCGGATACGTATATGTTGAATGGTGGAGCAAGAAGGCAACAAAGCCGCCGGGGGGATCTACATTGAAGCGGAGTACATGGCAGCCTGGAGGCGCGATGAAGCAATTTTTAAGGAGTTCATCACCCACCCAGAGTCATACCCAATGCGCCGGGCCATCAAACTTTTCGGGACAACACCGAGCTATTGACTTGCCAAGGAGCCGTACATCGGCCCTAATTCCATCCGGAAAATGTTCAAGATGGAGACATAGAAATTTGAAAGTGCATAGGATCGAATGTCGCAGATCCGCTGACTAAACTCTTCCCGGAAAGCAAAACATGATCAACACCGTAACCTATGGGTGTAACGCCCGATGGCGCCAGTGTTCCGCTTATTCCGCGTCATTTCCCGGGGTTGCACTTTTGCCATGTTCATCTCATTTTTATCTTCATCGTGCATCTCATTTTGCATACGGTTCGCCCATGCATCCGAGATTTTCCCCGTGTCCGCTTTTGAATCCGACTATATGTTCCCCCCCCTTTACCTCTTTTTTCGGGTATCAAACGGTCTCGAATGGACCGAGGTTTGTCAAGCAGCCTTGTTAGCACCGAGACCGCCTTCCAAGTTTCGGATCATTTGGAGGTCGCTTTCCCAACGGTTAACCGGTAACCGCAAAAGCCCTTTTGTTTGCAGCTCAACTCCCCTTTCTAGGGCCCAAACCCACCAAACTCCCTCCATGCTCTGCCTCGACACACGGGGAAAACCCACCTCATTTGGACCTCCTAGCCCCCACCTATAAACATCTTCCCCCAAAAATCGCAGTCCAAATCGCCCCAAACCCTAAAATCGCCCCTTCCAGACATGTCCGTCCGCCGAGCCCTCCCACGCCCCCTTGAGGTGCCACGTGGCCCCCCCCGGCCCTGCCCGTTTCCTGCCCCGTCTGCCAAGGCCAACCCTTGCCCTTTGGCCGGCCGGCCAATTCGTCTGTTCCCTGCCGTTTGCCCGTCCTTGGCCCCGAGTTTCGCCAAGGACCCGTTTTCCGTTTCCGGCCCCCCCGCCTTTCCGGAAAGGGTTACCCCCCGCTTTTTCCTCCCGGCCCGCGTTTACACTATCGCCGGCCGCTCCCGCTTGCCCGGCCTTTCCGGCCAGGGCCACCAAAGCGGCCTTTTCCGCCAACGCCCCGCCAACTCCCGAGGCCCTGGACGACGAGATCCATCACCCTCCATCCAAACGGCTTCAACCCGATCTCCTCGCCCCGACGCCCGGCCCCGTTGATTTTCCCAAATTATTTATTTTT
>JAHIAM010007555.1:0-38689 GCA_021605205.1 Aegilops longissima | reverse complement strand
ACGACAAGCATGAGGCTAGTACCACCACAAAGTCCAAGCCCGACAAGCTCCATGACGATGCTCCCAAGTGCGACTTCACCGCCATCCCTCTTTGTGGCATTGATGATGCCGAGTCTACCTTGACTCTTTTTCAAGATGGTGCGGCGACAAGTACGACTACGGAGACCTTCAAGGACCAAGCTTTGGAGGCAAGCGACAAGGTGGCGAGCAAGGATGATGCTTCCATCTTAGGAGGCGAGAGTGATGTTGTGCCATCTTCGGCCTTCATCCACGACGAGTGATGAGGACATAAATACCATTGTTACACCCACAGCCCCTACTGCTACATATACTGGACCAATTACTAGAGCTCGCGCACGCCAATTAAATTATCAGGTACTTTCGTTTCTTGGTAATGATTCTAATGTTCATGAGAATATGATGCTGCCTAAATTGGATACATTTGTTTTGCTTACAAATGAAGGCCCTAGCTTGGAGAAGGATGGACATTGAGCAAGAACAAGCATGGAGATAATGCCATGCAAGGGGAACAAGAACGGAGTTACAAGTGATGATTTCAGGACTTTGAAGCCACCATAATGGGTGCATGAAGCCTTGGACGAAATATACAAGACGCTACTTCATAAATGTCGTCCCGAGGCTATTCTAGGTGCTGCGTCACCTTATTAGTGGGCCAGGCCCATGTAATTTCGAAATACTTAAGTATAGGCTGTTTTAGAGTCCGTATGTGTGGGAAACAAGAGTTAGGGTTGATTTCGACCCCTCCACCAAGGGCCACGAAATTCCCCCTCTTCCTCCATATATACAGCCCTTAGGGCACCGTTTAGACCTTGGGTTTTGTTTAGATTAAAAGTTCGCCATAGCTGCAACTTGGCGTTTCGCTTGTGTTCAACGACCGCACAAAGGCGCCACAGTAACCCCACCTTGATCAATAAAGCTTTCATCTTATATTCGCAATATCCAGATTGCAATCTCAGTTTCTTGCTTGTTCTTCGCTTGCTCGCAGGAAATGACCCTCGTGGTCGTTGATCGTGTCGGCGTGGTCAATAACCTCTCGGAGTTGGTTTAGCGATTGCTAAGGCGCGACGTCCTCGCGACGTTAAGTAGTCGGATCGTCAAAGTCGACTTCCTCCAAAGCGAAAACCAACATCTCATCGAAAGACGGGACACCTTTGCCTCTATCAAGTGGTATCAGATTTTCAGGTTGCTCGGTGAGATTTTACAGTTTTCCGTAGTTTAGATCGAGTCTGTTCTTCATACCTATAGTCCACGAAAAAGCCACAAAAAATTAGGGTTAGTTCATCATATCCGAACCAATCGAGCCTTTGCATAATCTTTTTAGGGTTTGCTTTGTTGAATTTGCGGTTACATCGTCGTGTCAAGTTGCTGGTCTTAGAGTCTAGTCTTTTAGAGTTTCGAGTTCTGGTCATAAGTTGTCACGCCGCCGCCGCACCATCATCATCGCCTTGCCATCTTCCACCATTGCTTATCCGCCACCGCTCTGAATCCATATCCATATACCACCACCGCTGCCATATATCCACCACCATATATCCACCACAAATCTGAGTTCCTTGCATATTAGGGTTGTTTTCGAGATCCATCTAGTTTCCGATTCGTGTTTCCTTGCCGGAGTAGGTTTCGGAAAAAAAAAAAGAGTCTGGAAACCACCCTCCGTTTAGGCCCAAAATTTTTCGAAAACGCACTTGTCAACAAATTTTCTGGCTATCCTATTTTTAGGTGTTTCTAAGTGTATTGAGACAGTCGCCGTTATAGAAAGTTTTTTTTGACCCGTTTCCAGTTTTTGGGTCCGGGCAGTCGAAAAAAAAAAAAAAAAAACAATTGGTCGAAAAAATTTCGTGCCCATCCTGTCAGTTTGACCTGGGAAGAGTTTTGAGACACTCGCCATTATAGTGATTTTTCGCAAAAAAAAAAAAGAGTCGCGCAAAAAAAACGCAGCGCAAAAAAAAAAAAGCGATTTTTTTTTCCAGAGTGTGCTTTTCCCTTGTTTACGTGCAGCGCCGTGATTTTGTTAGTGTTCTAGGCTCGCGTCTCTAACACGGTCTAGCCTAGGACCAACCAAGATCTGTCGTTGAGCGTTTATTCAACTTTGCATCTCTGAATTGATTATTGCTAACCTTTTTGCTACCATATTATAAGCCTTCCCAGCTCCACATACATCTACATCGTGCGCTTGACTCTCCCAGTAATCGCTCTATCCAAGCTTTGAGAGTTTTGACTACATCGGTTGCCGATCACCGCTTCTTCTTGGGTAAGAACTGGTAAGAATTTGAGATTTGCTGACGGATTTGTGATCGTCCACCACACCATCACCACCACTTCCTAGTAGTCCGTCGAGTCATATTCTTGTGTGTTTCTATTGCTGCTAACCATGGCAGGATCACAAGCCATTTAGACCGACCGGGAGAACATGACAAACAAAGCGCTACATGATAAGTTTCAACAAATGATGAGTGGGCAGGTGGACGATGTGCTAAATAGATTTGAAGAGGCCATGGAGAAGATAGATGGCATTGAGAAGGCGTTCGAAACAAAGCTCGATAACAAGTTTAATGAATTGCTCGCGCGTCTACCACCACCACCACCGGCTGCACCTAACGCACCTCTACTACAACAACATGGACTACCTCCTGATGAGGACATGACTACCTTGGATGAGACCAAAAATATTGCATACATGCATATTTCTCAGGTGATTTCTAGTGCAAACTATTCAATAATATATTTATGTTATCCAGGACAAAAATACTTCACAAACTTTTGTGCCATGTCTAATTGCAGGTGTATGGGACATTTGTACAATCCACATATGAAGATAAGGAGAAAGAGATGTTTACCTGCTGTTCAAAAGTTCTCTCACGTCACTTTTGGCCCAAGAGAAGATAGAGTCCAAGTCTCTCACGTTTTGGACTCAGATTCGGACTGCACAGACATACCTGACTCAAAACGTCTATAACTTTTTCATACAGACTCCAAATTGGTTGATTCTTTTTTTGTTGGAAAATAGATTTCGTGTATTTTCCAACCCAATTGGAATGACCTTAAAATCCGTCCGGAGCGTTGAGTTATAGATGAAACAATCTGATGCTGCAGCAGAATCCGAGTCAAACTACAAGTCCAAAGGTGTTACGTCACCTCCGCTTGGGCCCATTGGCCTTGTACGACCTAGGGTTAGTTTTAGGCTGCCTTGGGACGTCCTCCCACCTCCTTGGCCGCCACCCCTTGCTCCTATATAAGTAGATCCATCTAGTAGCTTTTTCCTTGGGATTTGTTTAGTTAAAAGTTAGCCATTGCAACTTCGTACTTTGTTTGTGTCCAACGACCAGACCAAGACCGCTTCCGGATCCCCACCATTATCAATACTTCATATATATTCGCAATATTCAGATTGCTTTATCATATTCTTGCTTGTTCTTCGATTGCTTGCAGGAATAGACCTTCGTGGTCAGGTTGATCGTGCTCTAGCGTGGTCAATAACTTCTCGGAGTTGGTTTAGCGATTGCTAAGGCGCAACGTCGTGCACGTTTGTAGTCGGATCGTCAAAGTCGTCTCCACCAAATCGATAGTTATCATCTCATCGAAAGATCGGGACACCCTCGCCTCTATCAAGTGGTATCAGATTTTCAGGTTGCTCGGTGAGATTTTACAGTTTTTCGTAGATTAGATCGAGTCTGTTCTTCATACCTAAAGTCCACGAAAAAGCCACAAAAAAAAGTTAGATCTATTCATCATTTGTCCTAGCCAGTCCAAGCCTTTGCAATTTTCTTTTCATTGTTTGCATTATTGAATTATCGGTTGCATCGTCGTGTCGAGTTGCTGGTCTTAGTGTCTTGTTCCTTTAGAGTTTCGAGTTCTGTTCACATTAGTCACGCCGCCGCTGCATCATTATCCCTTCCGCTGTCCACCATCCCATCCATTAATTTCCATCACGTGCTACGCACTGTTCATTGTCATAATCATAGTTGAGGTCATTCACATCTTCGCCTGATCCAATCTGCATCTTATCCAGTTTGTCTTGGAAAGAGGGAGAAAAAAGATAGAGAAAAAAGAGAGAAAAAGGAAAAAAAAAAAAAAGAGAGAGAAGAAAAAGAAAAAAAAAGCGTGAGAAAAAAAGAGGAAAAAACCGGATCTATCTAGAATCAATCTCGTACCTGAATTCGGATTGGAATCTGTTTTGCGCACTGTTCAGTAAAACAGGTGTATCTTCCTCATACGAAGTCCGTTTTGACTCCGTGAGTACTCAAATTAAAGCTAGAGACGAGGCGCATCTAAATAGTTGCAGAAGCTAGTTCAATATTTGACACCTCAAAATCGGCTTCTAAATAGGTGTTTTTGCCCTCTGAAGTTCGTGAACACAGCTTGTTCCAATTTTTCAGGCCAGTTTTAGAATTCTTTGACTCCTCATATCAACTCGAATTGAGTGATTCTTTTTGCATTGGAAAGCTTGAGTTAGTAGCATTCTTTGAAAGAATTTATCAGAAAATTGGCTCAAACTTTTCAAGAGGAAAGTTGGAGAGAGTTGTTGTATGTCCTGCTTGGCGCTTGTTTTTCATCATTATCTTCACTGCCGTTGTGATCTTCACTTATATCTTGCTATCAAGAGCTACTTAGTATCCTTCATTGATGCTAGTTGTGCTATGCCGTGACCTCATTAGTGTTCTAGGCTCGCGTCTCTAGTCCGGTCTAGCCTAGGACCAGCACAAGATCTGTCGTTGAGCGTTTATTCAACATTGCATCTTTGAATTGATTATTGCTAATCTTTTGCTACCATATATAGCCAACCCAGCTCCACAATTTCTACACCGTATATCGTCGCTCCCAGCAATCGCTTTAATCAATATTCGAGTTACTTGACACCGCTGGTTGCCGATCACCTTTCTGCATGGTAAGAACTTGTAAGACATTGATATTTGCTTTACTGTGAGCGCTTTACCACCACATCCTAGTAGTTATAGGAACATTATTTTGGATTTTGTTTCTTGTTCTACTAATCATGACAGGATCCAGAGTCAATTCATGGGCTTTGTCGATCGCGGAGACATGCCACCACCTATGCAAATACCACAACCGCCACGAGAGGTGCACAAACATCAAAATGCACATGATCAGGTTCATGTTTCTATACCACCATTTAATGGCCGTTTTAGACCTCCTTTATATATTGAATGGGAGTTAGACATAAATAATATATTTGCTTCCCATAATTTTGATGAACGTAAAAAAGTTATGGTTGCGGTTGGTTCTTTCACTGGTTATGCTCTAGTTTGGTGGAGTGAATATTGTCGGTTACACCCTGATTATGTACCTAATACTTGGGATGATTTAAAACATGTCATGAGAGATAGATTCGTCGATGTTTATTATACTCGTGGCATGATTAAAAAACTGAACATTTAAAACAAGGTAGTGACACCGTAACAAAATATTATGATGATTTACAAACTACCTTGTTGCACTCATTTTAGAAGAAAGTGAAGAAGATTTTATGGATAGATTTTGGGAGGATTAAACCATAATATTCAGGAGATACTAATTCATGAAGAGTGTTATCCTATGGACCATTTGTTTCGTCTTGCTTGCAAAGCTGAACAGAAATAAAACGACGTGTTGCCCACAAGGAGAACAAGCGCACGGTGCACATTCCAACTGTTGATACAGATGTTTATTCAACTACTAGGCGTACTATGACAACCACATCCGTTGTTGCGAGGACTACATCATCTCCACCATGTGACACATCACCATCGAGAGTGCCTGCATCATCTGAGTTGACTATAAGAGGTAATGACAAAGGTACAGATTTTCCACTTTTACATGAGAATGATGCATGCCTAGTTAACTTGAATACATCATGTGTTGAGCTACCCACTACTTTGATCACACCACCTATTTTAGAGGATTATATTAATAATTTGACTTTGCCATGTGATCAAACAACTGAAATACCAACAATTTTGAGAGCACCCATTGAATTAACTATTGATGCAAAAGAATCAATGTTTAATCATTTTGATCGACCTCTAGTCTTGGTGATGATTCTGTGTCGAATGACTCATTGCATGTTTGCTTATCTAAGCATGTTGTAGCATGTAAATTTGATTCAAATAAGGTTTATTCACCAATGTTGGGATGGTTTAATGATGAACATTGTCAATCTCTTGAAATAAATAAGAGCTTCACTTATATGTGCAAACTGAGTTGCAGTATTTTCAAGCCTTCTAGTTCTTGTGCTAATTTGTTGGCTTTAGATTTTATGAACTATGCAAGTTACTCATCTATTCATGTGCCATATATGCAAAAATCAAGGGAAGTAAAATGGATGACGATACATATACAACATGTACACCTTGTCTCTTTTGTTAGCCACATTTCAGATTAAGCAACGCCGAGGACGGCTTTGTTTTCAAAAAGGGAGGATGATGAGGACATGACTACCTTGGATGAGACCAAAATATTGCATACATGCATATTTCTCGGTGATTTCTAGTGCAAACTATTCAATAATATATTTATGTTATCCAGGACAAAAATACTTCACAAACTTTTGTGCCATGTCTAATTGCAGGTGTATGGGACATTTGTACAATCCACATATGAAGATAAGGGAGAAAGAGATGTTTACCTGCTGTTCAAAAAGTTCTCTCACGCCACTTTTGGCCCAAGAGAAGATAGAGTCCAAGTCTCACATTTTGGACTCAGATTCGGACTGCACAGACATACCTACCTGACTCAAAACGTCTATAACTTTTTCATACGGACTCCAAATTGGTTGATTCTTTTTTTGTTGGAAAATAGATTTCGTGCATTTTCCAACCCAATTGGAATCACCTTAAAATCCGTCCGGAGCGTTGAGTTATAGACGAAACAATCTGATGCTGCAGCAGAATCCGAGTCAAACTACAAGTCCAAAGGTGTTACGTCACCTCCGCTTGGGCCCATTGGCCTTGTACGACCTAGGGTTAGTTTTAGGCTGCCTTGGGACGTCCTCCCACCTCCTTGGCCGCCACCCCTTGCTCCTATATAAGTAGATCCATCTAGTAGCTTTTTCCTTGGGATTTGTTTAGTTAAAAGTTAGCCATTGCAACTTCGTGTACTTTGTTTGTGTCCAACGACCAGACCAAGACCGCTTCCGGATCCCCACCATTATCAATACTTCATATATATTCGCAATATTCAGATTGCTTTATCATATTCTTGCTTGTTCTTCGGTTGCTTGCAGGAATAGACCTTCGTGGTCAGGTTGATCGTGCTCTAGCGTGGTCAATAACTTCTCGGAGTTGGTTTAGCGATTGCTAAGGCGCAACGTCGTGCACGTTTGTATTCGGATCGTCAAAGTCGTCTCCACCAAATCGATAGTTATCATCTCATCGAAAGATCGGGACACCCTCGCCTCTATCACTCATACCCACCATCCTCAGTAGCAATCATCACACGCTGAGATTGGCATTCTCTCGCAAAATGTCCTCTTCCCTTACAACGACGACAAATAATATCACTTGTGTGCCCTGTTGACGCCATGGAAGAAGAAGAGCTCTGTAGGCCCAGCAGTGTACTCTTGGCGATAGTGGTGGTTGTGCCTGCTTTCTTGTATCACGGTTGGAGGTAGCAGCGGCGGAGGTGCGGTGTAGTAGAACGTGTGGAAGTAGATGATGCACGTGGTGTCCATGATGAAGGTCGACCTGCGAGGAAAGTTAGTCCGCCAAGGCACATCGATCCTGCACTTCACGTTCAGCTTTACAAGCAAGATGGAATAATCGAGTGATATTATTATAATCCTTGTAGTCTAGAATGGTATGAATCTCTATTTAATCCACCCGAGAAAACGTGCAAGCATAGCTTCATTCTCCTCAACAATACCACATCTAATCAAGCCAGTTTGTAATTCCTGATAATATTCTTCTACCGAATTTTTCCTTGTCTTAAGCGCTGCAATTTTGAAGTAATTCACGCTGATAATATGGTGGAACCCAACGATACGCATAGCAGTTTTCAAAGCAGCCCAAGTAGCTGGAACAGGATATAATCTACAATGTTCGCACCACCAAACACATGCAAAGCTAGTGAAAGCACAAGCGGCAGCAGAACACGTCTCTCCTCGGGATATTGTAAACATGTAAATCGTTGTTCAGTTTCTAACTCCCAAGTAAGATATATATCGGGAACATATCTACCCTCAAATGGTGGAATATTCAAGTTCAGTTTAGGGAGATGGTCATGATCTCAGTACTGAAGAGCCCAACATTGCCATTATTTGCATGTGGGCGACCTGGTGGTTGTGGTGCTGGTGGTTGCACGTAGTTCGATGTTGATCAACCTCATCCTCGTAATCTCTCACATAATCATCCTCCGCCACCGCAGCAGCAGGAGCCACGAAGTATCAACAAGCAGCACCAAAGAGCTTGGCGGTGAAGAGGGACACGGAAGCTCGGCGGAGGGCTGTTTCACGATGTGGAGGTAGTCCATGTTGTTGTAGTAGAGGTGCGTTAGGTGCAGCCGGTGGTGGTGGTGGTAGACGCGTGAGCAATTCATTAAACTTGTTATCGAGCTTTGTTTCGAACGCCTTCTCAATGCCATCTATCTTCTCCATAGCCTCTTCAAATCTATTTAGCACATCGTCCACCTGCCCACTCATCATTTGTTGAAACTTATCATGTAGCGCTTTGTTTGTCATGTTCTCCCGGTCGGTCTCGTCGGCTTGTGATCCTGCCATGGTTAGCAGCAATAGAAACACACAAGAATATGATTCGACAGACTACTAGGAAGTGGTGGTGGTGGTGTGGTGGGCGATCACAAATCCGTCAAGCAAATCTCAAATTCTTACCAGTTCTTACCCAGCAGCGGTGGTGATCGGCAACCGATGTAGTCAAAACTCTCAAAGCTTGGATAGAGCGATTACCGTGGAGAGTCAAGCGCACGATGTAGATGTATGTGGAGTTGGGAAGGCTTATAATATGGTAGCAAAAAGGGTCAAGAATAATCAATTCAGAGATGCAAAGTTGAATAAGCGCTCAACGACGATCTTGTCTGGTCCTAGGCTAGACCGTGCTAGAGACGCGAGCCTAGAACACTAACAAAATCACGGCGCTGCACGGAAACAACGGAAAAGCACACTCTGGAATAATTTTTTTCGCTTTTTTTTTTGCGCTTTTTTTTTTTTGCGCTGCTTTTTTTTTTGCGAAAAATCACTATAATGGCGAGTGTCTCAAAACTCTTCCCAGGTCAAACTGACAGGATGGGCACGAAATTTTTTCGACAATTTTTTTTTCGACTGCCCGGACCCAAAAACTGGAAACGGGTCAAAAAAAACTTTCTATAATGGCGACTGTCTCAATACGCTTAGAAACACCTAAAAATAGGATAGCCAGAAAAATTTTCGACAAGTGCGTTTTCGGAAAATTTTGGGCCTAAACGGAGGGTGGTTTCCAGACTCTTTTTTTTTTCCGAAACCTACTCCTGCAAGGAAACACGAATCGGAAACTAGATGGATCTCGAAAACAAACCTAATATGCAAGGAACTCGGATTGGTGGTGGATATATGGTGGTGGTATATGACAGCGGTGGTGGTATATGGTAGCGGTGGTGGTATATGGATACCAATTCAGAGCAGTGGCGGATAAGCAATGGTGGTAGATGGCAAGGCGATGATGATGGTGCGGCGCGGCGTGACAACTTATGACCGAACTCAAACTCTAAAAGACTAGACTCTAAGACCAGCAACTTGACACGACGATGCAACCAAATTCAACAAAGCAAAAACCCTAAAAGATTATGCAAAGGCTCAGATTGGTTCGGATATGATGAACTAACCCTAATTTTTTTTGTGGCTTTTTCGTGGACTTTAGGTATGAAGAACAGACTCGATCTAATCTACGAAAAACTGTAAAATCTCACCGAGCAACCTGAAAATCTGATACCACTTGATAGAGGCAAAGGTGTCCCGTCTTCGATGAGATGTGGTTTTCGCTTTGGAGGAAGTCGACTTTGACGATCCGACTACGAACGTCGAGGACGTCGCGCCTTAGCAATCGCTAAACCAACTCGAGAGGTTATTGACCACGCCGAGCACGATCAACTGACCACGAGGGTCTGCTTCCTGCGAGCAAGCGAAGAACAAGCAAGAAACTGAGATTGCAATCTGGATATTGCGAATATAAGATGAAAGCTTTATTGATCAAGGTGGGGTTACTGTGGCGCTTTATCCGGTCGTTGAACACAAGCGAAATGCTGCGAAGTTGCAGCTATGGCGAACTTTTAATCTAAACAAAACCCAAGGTCTAAACGGTGCCCTAAGGGCTGTATATATGGAGGAAGAGGGGGAATTTCGTGGCCCTTGGTGGAGGGTCCAAATGAACCCTAACTCTTGTTTCCCCACACATACGGACTCTAAAAACAGCCTATACTTAAGTATTTCGAAATTACATGGGCCTGGCCCACTAATAAGGTGACGAAGCACCTAGAATAGCCTCGGGACGACATTTATGAAGTAGCATCTTGTATATTTCGTCCAAGGCTTAATGCACCCATTATGGTGGCTTCAAAGTCCTGAAATCATCACTTGTAACTCCGTTCTTGTTCCCCTTAGCATGGCATTATCTCCATGCTTGTTCTTGCTCAATGTCCATCCTTCTCCAAGCTAGGGCCTTCATTTGTAAGCAAAACAAATGTATCCAATTTAGGCAGCATCATATTCTCATGAACATTAGAATCATTACCAAGAAACGAAAGTACCTGATAATTTAATTGGCGTGCGCGAGCTCTAGTAATTGGTCCAGTATATGTAGCAGTAGGGGCTGTGGGTGTAACAATGGTATTGATGTCCTCATCATAGGAAGCAAAGTAATATTTTTATCCTTATGAACAAGAGTATACTGATTGTTTCTACCATGGTGGACAGAATTTTTATCAAATTGCCATGATCGACCAAGTAATAAGGAACATGCTTGCATAGGTACCACATCACAATCAACATAATCAGCATATGTAGAGATACTAAAATGCACACGAACAGTACGTGTTACCTTAACCTTGCCGCTGTTGTTGAACCATTTGATGTAGTAAGGATATGGATGTGGTCTTGTGGTGAGAGATAGCTTCTCCACCATCTCCATGCTAGCCAAGTTGTTGCAGCTCCCTCCGTCTATGATGACGCGCACAGAACGTTCCTTCACAACTACCTTTGTATGGAACAAATTATGCCTCTGATTTTGGTCAGCTTGTGTGACGTGCATGTTTCTGCTTGAGGAAGGTGGTGGGCCGGCCAGCTAAAGCATGCACTATATGTAATAGCCTGGCCCATCAGAGAGAGTTTTGTCCTGGGCTTATCTGGTGCAGGCGATGCAATCTGCTGGGCCATGGGACCAATTTCTGTGCCACTGAATCTGCTCCTCGATTTAGTTGGAAAAAGAGGAAGGTGGAACGGCAGGATCGTATCAGCATGAATGCGTTGCCGCGGGTTCGATCAATCATCCCACCACAGAATCCAAATATTCCTATTAAAAAACTAGTTTGGCGTCCCAGAAAGGAAGTGCCGATAGCTGGGCCCCCTCCCTCGATAGTCATTGGGCAGACGCTTCCGCTTCAAGCAGTACTACCTCTGCCGACTCCACCGCCCCTGTCAGCCAACGAGCAGAGCGACACATCCTCCTCCTCCCCTGCTTTGCCTCTGACTGCTCAGACTGCCGTCGCCGCTGCTGCTGCCATGGCTAACTTCTCGGCACGGCTGTTCCAGTTCGTGCCGATGGGAGCCAGGATTGAGCGTGGGCCGGATCACAGGCTAGCTCGCAACATGATGGTGGTGGATGATCCGCCTTTGAGCCATGAGAGGTATGCCATTGTTACTGTTGTCCCTCCGGTCCCAGACCATCAGAAACAGATTGTGTTGGATGAGGTAGTTCGCATCATGAGAGAGGATTTCCATCTTGATGTGCCTGATGCATTTGTTTATCCTATTGGTATAGGCATGGTTGCTTTTGCTGATGTGGCTTTAAGGGATCAATTTATTCAGGAAAGTCCGCATCAATTAGATCCCATAGATGAGGATATGACCTTCTCTTTTGTGCCGCATGACGAAGGGGAGAATATGCGTAGATGCCCGTTTCAGTATGTTGCCTGGGTGTTGTTTCTTGCCTTTCCTATGGACTACCAGAACGACCACTACATCAACAAGGCGGTTTCGTGCTTTGGGAAGCTGGATCTCTGGCACAGGTCTGGGCACAACAAAGAAAGAGTGCTGGTGCGAGTCATCATCAGTGACATCGCGCAAGTCCCCCACAGCCTGGTGATCAAACGCATAGGCACTCTGCCAGGTATGGGCAGGTCGTGGTCGATTCCTGTATATGTTCTGAATGGAAGGCACACAATTCCTGATCTGGTTGGCAATGAAGATGATGCTCCGCCAATGAACGCTTCCCCACATCCGTACGATTTGCCATATCGGCGGCTGCTGTGATGGGCTCTTGATAATCGAGAGATGGCTGCAGCAGACGAGGTTGTGAAGCCTCGGAACAAAGAAAGCGCTTCTGACGCAGAGCGACACGAGCGAGAGGATGGGGTGAGTGGCCAGTTGCACCACCACCATACAGGGGTTTTAGCTTCAGAACCTTGTTCCAATACACGGGCCCCTCTCTCATGGACGGTGTGGAACGGGAGAGCAACACCACTGACGATCCCCAGGATGAGTGGTCGATCTATTCTGAAATTTCTGAGGCTGCGGATGCACTGGTCAATGGAACACCAACTTCTGGCCTGCAGTTTGTGCGTGCCAATGGCAGCTCTCTTGATGTGGAAGTTCAGGCTGATGAAGGGTACCTGGTTCTACAATTCCTCTGGACAATCTCGTTTGGAAGGTACACTCGCTGCATCACTGCACCTGAGGATTGTCTGACGAAAGGGGTGTTCCCTCTGAACCCTCTTGCTCTTCTTAACTATGTGGGTGCTTCTGTGAGCAAAGGTATGTACTGTATGAATGCGCAGATCCGCCCTGAGGCCGCATTGCTGCCCCGTCTCTGTACTGATACTGTCATACCTGCGGAGATCTGGGCTAACTATGCCGAAACTGTCACACTACCTGAGATGGATGCGTCTGATGGAGTGTCCAAGGATGCTGCTATCTTAACTGAATCTTCTGAAACTGTCGCGGCCAAGCCCCTGAACAAATATATTCAGAAGATGATCCTTGCGGAAAAAGCGCCAGTTGACACGATCTGTCTGAGTCGTAGCTCAAGGGCTACTAGGTATGATGGATTCAAAGCAAATATTATCACTGACACTAAGAAACCGCTTTCCAGGGTCAAGTCTAGGAGAGCTCCTGCGATTACTAGTTCCTCCAAGGCGACAGACCCCTGCTCCCCAGTGACACTGAAGCCTGCATTGGTTCAGTCCGAGGATATACCTCCCCCAACCCCGATTCAGCAACTGCAGCGTGTGGGGACTGAGCTATGTGGGATTCCAGCTAAAGATCTTAGTGACCAGATTCTCCTGGCACATGGCCGTGGGGACGATCCGGTGCTGAACTAAACCTAAATGGCGACAAATAAACACTGGAACGTTCTTTGTTGGAAAATGCGTGGCATCAACTCGAAAAAAAAACAGTTGGCGATCCGTAACGCAATTGAAATTAGTGTGTGTTCAGTAGTTTGCTTTCAAGAAACCAAGCGTGAAACTTTTGATGCGTCGTATGTTAAACTCTTTTGCCCTAAGAAGTTTGATATGTTTGAATTTGTTCCGTCTGTGGGTAATTCTGGGGGCTTAATTACTGCCTGGATGAGTTCAGTTTTCACTGGTGTATCTGTTTTGTCTGAATCTTTCGCTCTTGGCGTTAGGCTTACTTCGACCTAGTCCAACGATTCGCGGACACTTGTTAACGTTTATGGTCCATGCGCCGACCCCAACAGAGCTCTGTTTACTGCGTGGCTCTTTGATCTCCAAATTCCAAATGGGGAAGATTGGCTAATACTAGGTGACTTCAACTATATCAGAGCGCCTGATAATCGTAACCGTGGGGGTGGTGATGCTAATGACATGCTAATCTTCAATGAATTCATACGTAGACACTCGTTGATAGAAATACCAATCAAGGGGCGTGCGTTCACGTGGAGCAATATGCAAACTAATCCCCTCCTCGAACAGTTAGACGGGCACTTTACCTCTGTTGATTGGGCGGCCAAGTACCCGAATACGTTAGTCATGCCTCTAGGGAGGCCCACGTCAGATCATGTGCCTTGTTATGTCAGTATCCAGACCAAAATACCAAAGACCAAATTGTGTCGCTTTGAGGACTACTGGATCAAGCAACCAGGTTTCTTTGATGTTGTGCAGCGATCATGGAACAAACGATGTTATGCCCCGAACGCAGCTGCGGTCTTGTGCAAAAAGCTCAAAACCCTGAGGTATGATCTGAATCAGTGGAGCAAGAGAATATCCAAACTATCTGTATTGATCGATAACTGCAATAAAACTCTCTTGGAGCTTGATGGTCTTGAGGAGCGTAGGCGTTTGTCGGTGCCCGAAGCAAACTTCAGAAACATCCTGGAGAGGCACCTTCTCCACTTGCTTGACTGCAAAAAAGCGTACTGGAAGAAACGCTGCACTGTTAGGCAATTCAAATTTGGTGATGGCAACACCAAGTTCTTCCATAGAGTCGCTACTGAACGATTCCACGGGAACAACATTGCCTCACTACGGCTGGCTGATGGTTCAGTTGTCTATGACCATGAGGGCAAGGAGGCAGTGCTGTTACAAACTTACAAAGAAAGGTTGGGCTGCTCTACCCCTACCAACATGAAATTTGAACTTGACCGCATCATCAAAAAAGTTGATGGGTTGCAGTCCCTGTCCGAGCCCTTCACCCGGGAGGAGATTGACCAGGTGGTTAAAGAGATGCCATCGGATAGGGCCCTGGACCCGACGGTTTTAGTGGGAGCTTCATCAAATCCTGCTAGCACATAGTAAAGGAGGAGTTCTATCGTCTTTGTTTTGATTTTTATGCAGGCACTTTGTACCTTGAAAGTTTAAACACTGGCTTTATCACCCTCATCCCCAAGAATCAATCGCCAGAGACAGCGGATGAATATCGTCCCATCACGCTTCTCAACTGCTGCCTCAAGTTACTGGCGAAACTGCTGGCTAATCGTTTACAGAAAGTGGTCCTTAAAATTATCCACCGTAACCAATACGGATTCTTGAAGGGTAGATCGATCCAGGATTGTGTGGCGTGGGCGTATGAATTCATTCATCAGTGTCAAAACTCGAGGAGGGAGATTTCCATCCTTAAGCTAGATTTCGGAAAGGCCTTCGACACGATCGAGCACTCTCCAATGATGCAGATCATGGAATGCATGGGTTTTGACAGTCGTTGGCTGGGGTGGATCCACTGCTTGTTCTCGACGGCAAAGTCCTCGATACTCCTAAACGGAACCCCGGGTAGGCAATTCTTCTGTAAAAAAGGGGTGCGCCAGGGGGATCCGCTGTCCCCCCTCATCTTCGTCTTGGCAGCTGACCTTCTTCAGGAAGCCATCAATGACGCTTATAGGAGGGGAGAGCTCGAGCTGCCCATGCCCACCGTGGAGAGTGACTACCCTGTGAGTCAATACGCGGATAATACGATCTTAGTGATGCCAGCTGACCAAGCGCAAGCGGAGACGATCAAACGCATTCTTCAGGACTACGCATCCTCCATAGGTTTGCACATAAACTTTCATAAATCGACTCTGATGACTGTCAACATGGCGGTCGACGCGACGGAACGACTGGCTGAGGTTTTTGGGTGCAAGGTTGGAGAGATGTCGTTCACGTACCTTGGCATGCCGATGGGCACGGCTAAACCCACAGTCTCTGACCTGATGCCGCTTGTGGCTTCGGTCGAGCGTAGGTTGTCCACGGCGGCGTTGCTGCTGGACCTTGGGTCAAAGCTTACCTTAGTCAACTCGGTGGTCACGTCCCTCGCGATCTATGCTATGTGCTCGATCAGGCTGCCGCTGAAGATCCTGGAACACCTTGACAAACTAAGGAGATACTGTCTCGGGGCGAAGGAAACAGATGATGGCCACAAAACTATGTCCATGGCGGCTTGGACCCTTGTCTGACGCCCCAAAGAGAAAGGTGGGTTGGGGATAATTGATCTTCAAATTCAGAACCAAGGCCTGCTGCTCAAGCAACTACACAAGTTTTACAATCGATGTGATGTGCCGTGGGTTAACCTAATTTGGTCCAAATACTATGAGGGTTTGGTGCCCCATGCAGCTGATCAGTGCGGGTCGTTCTGGTGGCGCGATGTCATGCAGCTCGCTCCAACTTACAGAGGGGTTACGTCGGTTGAGGTTCAGGACGGGAGCACAGTGCTATTTTGGAAGGATCTGTGGCACAACTGCGTCCTCGGTGATAGCCACCCCATGCTGTTCTCCTTTGCGACTGACGAAGATGTCTCGGTGCAAGCGCTACTGACAGCACCTACACTTGGGCGAAATTTTCAGCTACCGCTCTCGACGCAAGCCAGGGAAGAGCTGCAAGATCTTCAATGCAGTTTGGCCTCCACAGAGCTTGCTGAAGCCCGGGACGTCTGGAGATGCACCTGGGGGGCACGGGATTCAGTCCTAAGAAGTACTACGATCATTGCTTTCGTGAGGTGGTGGCGGATGATGCTTTCAAATGGATCTGGAATTCAAAATGCACTAATAAATGGAGGGTTTTTGCATGGCTCCTTCTAGCGGACAGACTGAATACCAGGAACATGCTAAAGAGGAGAGGCATGAAGCTGCGTGATGACGTGTACACTTGCCTCCTCTGTGATGACCCGCCCGAAGAAACGGTTGAGCATCTTTTCTTCCATTGTCCGTTCAGTAGGGCTTGCTGGATGCAGTTGGGGATCGATTGGATGAGCGGCGGTAACAAGCTCCAACTTGTGCATGAGGCAAGAGCCAGGTGGGCGAACCCTATGTTTATGGACATATTCATCATTTCAGCCTGGAGCATTTGGAAGGAACGCAACAACAGACACTTCAGGGGGGTGCTGCCTACGTTCGAGGGCTGGCTCCTCAGGTTCAAGACCGATTTTCATATGATGAGATACAGGGTCAGGGAGGCTCTGGTGTCGTTCGTGGACAGCTTTGTCACTTCTATCTAGCTTGCCAAACAGAACACTACTTTGTATTGTATTTTGTCCCTCTACTCTAATTCCTCTATAGTGGTTAGGGATTAACATACCCATCCTAATGTAACACCACAGAGTTGTACATGTACATTTGTGTTGAGTTAACTTGAAGTCAGTGAGGGGCTGCCCTCACTGTCCTAAGCTTTCAAAAAAAACACGTTGAGCAACTAAACATTCATACCTGTCAGCGTCTTCAGGAGCCATGTATTGCGTCTCATGATCAGAATCATATCCATCGTGTTCTTCATGTGTAATAAGAGCCAAAGTCTCCTCATCATAGTCACTAGCGGACTCATACCCACCATCCTCAGCAACAATCATCACACGCTTAGATGGGCATTCTCTCGCATAATGACCTCCACCCTTGCAACGTCGACAAATAATATCATGTGTTTGCCCTGTTGATGCCATGGATGAAGAAGAGCTCTTTTGATGCAGAGCATCCTTCGGTCATTCCCATGGACCTTCCATCAACTATCCAAGCTCCAAGTGGGCCCATGACAAGAGCAAGAGCTCGTGCTATTCAATCCGAGGTGACATCACTCCTATTCAATTTCCCTTTTCCTTCAAGTGAGACATGGCTACTACCTAAGTCCGAGACACTATGCGATCGGTACAACGTTCAAGCCAAGGAACCAGGAGTGAAGAAGAAACGACAAAGCGCCAACACTATGGACAGCCGGAACTTCCGGCCAGCCGAGCTTCCGGCCTCCGACGACCGACCAGCCGGGCGTGCCAACTTTCTCGTTAGCCGGAACCTGCGAACCCGGCCGGAACTTCCGCCCCGGAAGCCAGCCCAGCTCCACCGCACCAACTCTCGGCTTAGGCGGACCTGCCGGACCTTCCGGCGCCGGAACTTCCGGCCTAGCCCGAACTTCCGCCCTGCTCATGTGCACCACTTAGGCCGAGACCCGTGTACCCTTTCATCCCGTAAACTATAAAATACTCTCCCACCTCCTCCTAGTTAGGGTTAGCATTGGTTTAGCTCATCTTTGGTGTGAGAGCCCTTGCTCATCCACTTGGTACTTCTCCTCGGAGTTCACGACCTCTTCGGAGAAGATCCCCCAAGCGGATTCAAGACCCCTTCAAGGGAAGACCATCAAGACCTCCTCTCGGAGAAGATCGGCTACTCGTGTATCTTTCCTTTGTTGATTTTGAATCTTGTGCTACCTTATGTGTTCGGTGATCTAGCCCTTGTGTAATCGAAACTTGTCGGTTTATTGTTCCTCTTGTGTGTGTGTTTCCTTGTGTTCTTCCGCCCGTTCATCGCGTTTTCCCCGTAGGATCCCCTCCAAACGTGAAAGATCTCCGATTAGGGTTTCACCCTACATCATCTTTGCAGGCCCAGAAGGTGTGCTCTTGGCAGATAGTGGTGATTGTGCCTGCTTTATTGTATCACGGTTGGAGGTGGCAGCCGACGGAGGTGCCGGTGTAGCAGAACGTGTGGAAGTAGATGATGCACGTGGTGTCCATGATGAAGGTCGGCCTGCAGAAAAGTTAGTGCGCGCTATTGCTTGTCGATCCTGCACTTCACGTTCAGCTTTACAAGCAAGATGGAATAAACGAGTGATATTAGTATACTCCTTATACTCTAGAATGGTCTGAATCTCTCTATTTAATCCACCCGTAAAACGTGCAAGCATAGCTTCATTCTCCTCAACAATACCACATCTAATCATGCCAGTTTGTAATTCCTGATAGTATTCTTCTACAGAATTTTTCCTTGTCTTAAACGCTGCAATTTTTTAAGCAATTCACGTTGATAATATGGTGGAACCCAACGAGTACGCATAGCAATTTTCAAAGCAGCCCAAGTAGCTGGAATAGGATATAATCTACAATGTTCAGACCACCATACACATGCAAAACTAGTGAAAGCACAAACAGCGGCAGCAACCTGTCTCTCCTAAGGATATTGTAAACATGTAAAACGTTGTTCAGTTTCTAACTCCCAAGTAAGATATATATCAGGAACATATCTACCCTCAAATGGTGGAATATTCAATTTAAGTTTAGGAACATGGTCATGATCTCGTACCTGAGGTGGTGGTGCAGGCCTACCATTGCGATTATATACCTGAGGTCCACCTGCTGGTGGTGGTGCTGGTGGTTGCACGTAGTTCTGATTTTGATCAACCTCATCCTCATAATCGCCCGCATACTCATCATCCTCCTGGGTACCAGCAGCAGCAATTGGAGGAGCCAAAGAAGCATCAACAACAGTACAGCAGCACACGAAGTTTGGCCATCCTCAAGAGGAACACGCTGCGCTCGTCCATACTGATTCGGAAGGGGGCGTTGTTGTTGTCGTTGTAGAGGTGCGATAGGTGCAGCCGGCGGTGGTTCTGGAAAACGCGCGAGCAATTCCTTAAACTTGTTATCAAGCTTTGTTTCGAACGTGTTCTCAACGCCATCTATCTTCTCCATGGCCTCTTCAAATCTGTTTAGCACATCTTGCACCTGTCCACTCATTATTTGCTGAAATTTATCATGTAGCTGTTTGTTTGCCAGGTTCTCCCAATCAGTCTCATCGGCTTGTGATCCTACCACGGTTAGCAGCAAATAGAAGCAAACAAGAATATGATCCTATAGACTACTAGGAATAGGTGGTGGTGTATCACAAACCCGTCAAGCAAATCTAAAATTCTTACCAGTTCTTACCCAGCAGCAGGAGGTGATTGGCAACCGTTGTAGTCAAAACTCTCAAAGCTTGGATAAAGCGATTACCAGGGAGAGTCAAACGCACGATGTAGATGTATGTGGAGCTGGGAAGGCTTATAATATGGTAGCAAAAAGGGTCAGCAATAATCAATTCAGAGATGCAAAGTTGAATAAACGCTCAACGACGGTACTTGATGAGGACATCAATACCATTGTTACACCCACAGCCCCTGCTGCTATACATCTTGGACCAATTACTAGAGCCCGCGCCGCCAATTGAATTATCGGTACTTTCGTTTCTTGTAACGATTCCAATGTTCATGAGAATATGATGCTGCCTAAATTGGATACATTTGTTTTGCTTACAAATGAAGGGCCTACCATGGACAAGAAAGATGAACCTTGGAGCAAGTTCAAGCATGGAGATGTTGGCATGCGCAAGGGGAACAAGAACGGAGTTACAAGTGATGATTCCAGGACTTTGAAGCCACCCTAATGAGAGCATGAGGCCTTGGACGAAATATACAAGATGCCACTTCATAATATTCGTCCGTAGGCTATTCTAGGTGCTGCGTCACCTTATTATTGGGCCAGGCCCATGTAATTTCGAAATACTTAAGTATAGGCTGTTTTTAGAGTCCGTATGTGTGGGGAAACAAGAGTTAGGGTTGGTTTCGGACCCCTCCCTCAAGGGCCACGAAATTCCCTCCTCTTCCTCCATATATACAGCCCTTAGGGCGTCGTTTAGACTTTGGGTTTTGTTTAGATCAAAAGTTCGCCATAGCAGCAACTTCGCGTACTTCGTTTGTGTTCAACGACCAGACCAAGGCGTCACAGAACCCCGTCTTCATTAATAAAGCTTTCCTTTCATATTCGCAATATCCAGATTGCAATCTTAGTTTCTTGCTTGTTCTTCGTTTGCTCGCAGGAAACAGGCCCTCGTGGTCAGGTTGATCGTGCTCCGGCGTGGTCAATAACCCTCGGAAGTTGGTTTAGCGATTGCTAAGGCGCGGTGTCTCGCACGTACGTAGTCGGATCGTCAAGGTCGACTCCCACAGAAACGATAGCCTCCATCTCATCGAAACATCGGGACACCTTTGCCTCTATCTAGTGGTATCAGATTTTCAGGTTGCTCGGTGAGATTTTACAGTTTATCGTAGATTAGATCGAGTCTGTTCTTCATACCTAAAGTCCACGAAAAAGCCACAAAAAAAACTAGGGTTAGTTCATCATATCCGAACCAATCTGATGAGGACATCAATACCATTGTTACACCCACAGCCCCTACTGCTACATATACTGGACCAATTACTAGAGCTCGCGCACGCCAATTAAATTATCAGGTACTTTCGTTTCTTGGTAATGATTCTAATGTTCATGAGAATATGATGCTGCCTAAATTGGATACATTTGTTTTGCTTACAAATGAAGGCCCTAGCTTGGAGAAGGATGGACATTGGAGCAAGAACAAGCATCGAGATAATGCCATGCGCAAGGGGAACAAGAACGGAGTTACAAGTGATGATTTCAGGACTTTGAAGCCACCATAATGGGTGCATGAAGCCTTGGACGAAATATACAAGATGCTACTTCATAAATGTCGTCCCGGGGCTATTCTAGGTGCTGCGTCACCTTATTAGTGGGCCAGGCCCTTGTAATTTCGAAATACACAAGTATAGGCTATTTTTAGAGTCCGTATGTGTGGGAAACAAGAGATAGGGTTGATTTGGACCCCTCCACCAAGGGCCACGAAATTCCCCCTCTTCCTCCATATATACAGCCCTTAGGGCACCGTTTAGACCTTGGGTTTTGTTTAGATTAAAAGTTCGCCATAGCTGCAACTTCGCGTGCCGTTTGTGTTCAACGACCGGACAAAGGCGTCCACAGAACCCCACCTTGATCAATAAAGCTTTCATCTTATATTCGCAATATCCAGATTGCAATCTCAGTTTCTTGCTTGTTCTTCGTTTGCTCGCGGAAATGCAGACCCTCGTGGTCGAGGTTGATCGTGCTCTGGCGTGGTCAATAACCTCTCGGAGTTGGTTTAGCGATTGCTAAGCGCGGCGTCCTCGCACGTTCGTAGTCGGATCGTCAAAGTCGACTTCCTCCAAAGCGAAAGCCAACATCTCATCGAAGGCGGGACACCTTTGCCTCTATCAAGTGGTATCAGATTTTCAGGTTGCTCGGTGAGATTTTACAGTTTTAAATAGATTAGATCGAGTCTGTTCTTCATACATAAAGTCCACGAAAAAGCCACAAAAAAATTAGGGTTAGTTCATCATATCCGAACCAATCTGAGCCTTTGCATAATCGTTTTAGGGTTTTGCTTTATTGAATTCTTGGTGCATCGGCGTGTCTAGTTGCTGGTCTTAGCGTCTAGTCTTTTAGAGTTTTGAGTTACGGTCATAAGTTGTCACGCCGCCACCGCACCATCATCATCGCCCGCCACCTACCATCACCGCTCGAATCCGTATCCATATACCACCACCAATCCGTGTCCATATACCACCACCGATCCATATCCATATACTACCACCGCTACCACCACCGCTGCCATATACCACCACCATATATCCACCACCAATCCGAGTTCCTTGCATATTCGGTTTGTTTTGAGATCCATCTAGTTTCCGATTTGTGTTTTCCTTGCGGAGTAGGTTTGGAAAAAAAAGTCTGAAACCACCCTCGTTTAGGCCCAAAATTTTCCGAAAATGCACTTGTCAAAAAATTTCTGGCTATCCTATTTTAGGTGTTTATAAGCGTATTGAGACAACGCCGTTATAGAAAGTTTTTGACCCGTTTCAGTTTTTGGGTCCGGCGGTCAAAAAAAAATTTGGTCGAAAAATTTCGTGCCCATCCCGTCGGTTTGACCTCGGAAGAGTTTTGAGACACTCGCCATTATAGTCATTTTTCGCAAAAAAAGGAGCAGCAAAAAAAAAAGCGAAAAAAAAATCAGAGTGTGCTTTCCCTTGTTTACGTGCAGCGCCGTGATTTTGTTAGTGTTCTAGGCTCACGTTTCTAGCACAGTCTAGCCTAGGACCAGCATAATACCGTCGTTGAGCGTTTTTTCAACTTTGCATCTCTGAATTGATTATTGCTGACCCTTTTTGCTACCATATTATAAGCCTTCCCAGCTCCACATCCATCTACATCGTGCGTTTGACTCTCCACGTAATCGCTCTATCCAAGCTTTGAGAGTTTTGACTACATCGGTTGCCGATCACCGCTTCTTCTTTGGGTAAGAACTGTAAGAATTTGAGATTTGCTTGACGGATTTGTGATCGTCCACCACACCACCACCACTACTTCCTAGTAGTCCGTTGAATCATATTCTTGTGTGTTTCTATTGCTGCTAACCATGGCGGGATCACAAGCCGACGAGACCGATTTGGAGAACATGACAAACAAAGCGCTACATGATAAGTTTCAACAAATGATGAGTGGGCAGGTGGATGATGTGCTAAATAGATTTGAAGAGGCCATGGAGAAGATAGATGGCATTGAGAAGGCGTTCGAAACAAAGCTCGATAACAGGTTTAATGAATTGCTCGCGCGTCTACCACCACCACCACCGGCTGCACCGCGCACCTCTACAACAACAACAACGACTACCTCCACGTTGCGAAGCAACCCTTCGCCGAGCAAGTCGTGTCCCTCTTCACTGGCCAAGCTCTTTGGTGCTCTTGTTGATACTTCGTGGCTCCTGCTGGCGATGTGGAGGAGGATGATTATGTGAGAGATTACGAGGATGAGGTTGATCAACATCGAACTACGTGCAACCACCAGCACCACAACTACCAGGTCGTCCACATGCAAATAATGGCAATGTTCGGCTCCCCTTGAGTACGAGATCATGACCATCTCCTAAACTGAAATTGAATATTCCACCATTTGAGGGTAGATATGTTCCTGATATATATCTTACTTGGGAGTTAGAAACTGAACAACGATTTACATGTTTACAATATCCCGAGGAGAGGCGTGTTCTGCTGCTGTTTGTGCTTTCACTAGCTTTGCATGTGTTTGGTGGTCTGAACATTGTAGATTATATCTTGTTCCAGCTACTTGGGCTGCTTTGAAAACTGCTATGCGTACTCGTTGGGTTCCACCATATTATCAGCGTGAATTATTTCAAAAATTGCAGCGCTTAAGACAAGGAAAAATTCGGTGAAGAATATTATCGGGAATTACAAACTGGCTTGATTAGATGTGGTATTGTTGAGGAGAATGAAGCTATGCTTGCACGTTTTACGGGTGGATTAAATAGAGATTCAAACCATTCGGACTACAAGGATTATAATAATATCACTCGATTATTCCATCTTGCTTGTAAAGCTGAGCGTGAAGTCTTGAGGATCGACAGGCGTTGGCGCGGACTAACTTTTCTGCAGGTCGACCTTCATCATGGACACCACGTGCATCATCTACTTCCACACGTTCTACTATACCGGCACCTCCTTCGGCTGCCACCTCCAACCGTGATACAAGAAAGCAGGCACAACCACCACTATCTGCCAAGAGCACACCTGCTGGGCCTACACAGAGCTTGATGCGGAGCATACCACGTTCATCCCCATGTACACTCCAACTACTCTCCAAGCCCCAAGAGGACATATGACGAGACCTCGACCATACGCCGTAGGGCACAAGGTGAACTCACTCCTCTTCGAACCGTCACTTTCCACATGTGAGACATGGCTACTACCTCATGCATGGACCTTGCATACACTCAGGTACAACCGAGACGACCATGGAGGATCCAGGACCAAGGCCAAGCATGGAAGAGGAGAAGGAAGAAGAAGCTGGGAGCAAGCGGTACTACCGCCCAGCCCAGCCGGTACTACGCTTATCATCTGGCGCGCACTACCGCTCTACATCCACTCCACTTCCGCAAAGTCCGACAAACTTCGGAGTTCGAACGGCTCCAGAGCGGTACTACCGCCCATCATAGCGGTACTACCGCTTGCGCGCCTCAAGCGGTACTACCGCCCGAAGGACCGGTACTACCGCCTGTCATGCATGCAGGCATGTATTGGGCCGAGCCCGTGTACCCCTTCGCCCTCACTTACCCCTTCGTGGCTTAGCACTATATATACTCCTCCACCTCCTCCTAGTTAGGGTTAGCGTTGATTTAGCTCATTAAATAGAGCTTCGCTCATCCATACCAGATCTACTCGACGAGAGAGACCGCGGCCCCTCTTCGGAGAAGATCCACCTTGGATTCAAGACCTCCCTTTGCGGAGAAGACCATCATCAAGACCTCCTCACGGAGAAGAACGGCTACCGTTTGTATCGTCCTTTGTTGACCTTGAATCATGTATCTCCCTTTGTGTTCTTTGATCTAGCATTTGTGTGACCGATTCCTTGTTGGTTGAGTGTTTTCCCTCGTTCCTCCCCGTGATTTCCTCATGTTCTTCCGCTCGTTCTTCGTGTCTCCCCGTAGGATCCGCTCCAACGTGAAAGATCGCCCACGTAGGGTTCCGCCCTACATCATCTATGGTATCAGAGCTTAGGTTGATCACGTTATTGGAGCCCCTACCCCTCTTTTTCTAGCTTGATTTTGTTGATTTCGTCCTAAATCCGAAAATCCCCACCAAAAATAGCCCCAAATTTTTTTGTGATTTGTTAGTTTTGATGATGGTTTGTTGATTTTGATCCATGGATTTGCTTGGTTTCGAGTGGATCTAGCATTTCCCCAAGTTTCCCCACCTTCCATCCACGAAATCCATCAAATTTTGCCCCCGAAATCATCCATTTCCGCCCCAAAATCGCGCCCTATCCGGTTTGAAAAATCCCGACACGAAGGTACTACCGCCCTTCAAGCGGTACTACCGCTTAGCACCTCAAGCGGTACTACCGCCCTTCAAGCGGCACTACCGCCCTCCCAGAGCCATATTTTGCGAAAAAACCCGACACGAGCGGTACTACCGCCCGTTCCAAGCGGTACTACCGCTTACGAGCGGTACTACCTCCCTCCCCAGCGGTACTACCGCCCTAGCCAGTTTCAGCCTTCCGACTTTCACCGTTTGACCATAACTAATTCATCCGAGTCCGATTTTGACGTTCTTTAGCTCGTTTTGAAGCTATTGACACCCCCCTTCCAATAAAAATACTAGCATCACCATTTGACTCCATCAAATTTTGTGAACTTTGGCATCTTTGCCTAGGGCTTCCGCCACATCGTCGCATAACCACCACCGACTTCCGCAACCTAACCAATTTTGTTCCCCATAGCATTAGTGGTTGCTTGAGTAGTGATTCCAGTCTCCTAAGGTGTTTGGCTACTTAGGGACGATTGCTTCTTCATCAACCACCACCACCACTTCCACATAACCTTGCCCACCATACACTTGACAACCCAACTTAACCCAATAGTTGATTGAGCTTTTTCGAGTTGTGGCTTGTGTCTCCTAAGGTGTTTCGGTTACTTAGGGACGGCAACTTCAACTCCGACACGTGTATAGCCCATCATTCCACTTCCGCATTGCCAAGTGCAAACCACCACCGCATTCCCGCTACCACCATTTTGACATTTGAAGTTTGAGATTTTGAGTTCGCGGTTTTTCCGTTTCCTAAGGTGTTTCGGCTACTTAGGGATGAGTCTCCATCATCTTGGTATCTACATCAAGAACACCGCCACTCATCATCGCCAAGGACGGTAACCTCCATATCATCTTGATATCGTGGTATCCCTCCATTGTATATTCCCCTTGCCATTGCATTGTTAACCCCTAGCCTTACTTTTTCGTTACTTGCCTATCGAGACTAGCCATTTGAGTATTGCCGGCAACATTACTTGTGCACATTAGTGATCATACCTTCCATTACATACCATACCATATCATATTGGTATCATATCACCCATTGTGTCTCAAGTTTGTTCCCGCATATACACAATTGCTATCTTGGTTTGTGCATTGTGCAAAGTGGCCATAGAAAAAAGAAGAAGAAATAAAGCTTTTAAGCAAAGAAAGAGAGCAAAGAAGCTTGTAAGCAAGTGCCATAGCATCATACCACATTGCATATAAGATTATCATATCCGATCATCTTGGATCATCTTGAGAGAAACACCGGGAACCATATATACATAGCATACTTGGGATAGAAGTTTATCCATTTTGCATCTTATAGGTTGTGCACAAGTGTCATATCCGCCTATTGAGCAATCGTGCTAGCGTCTCTCTTGAGTTGTGCAACACGAGCGTTTTCCGTGGATTCCACATTTTGTGCTCATTCCTTGGTTGCACGACCCCATTTATCTATCCGTGTGTGTGTTTCCGTGTGCCATTCTTTGCTATTGGTCCATTTGTTTCACTTGCGAATTTGTGAATCTCTTTCAACATTATTGACTCTTGCTAACATTTTGCATTAAATTTTTGTGCCACTATCCTCACCGAGCTCCTCGATAAGCTTTACTTGTGTAGGTGTGAGAATCGACAAGGATTGGTACCAATAGTGTTATTTCATTGTCCGCATTTGAGGGAACTTGATTCATTTTCAACATCGGTCAAGGTACATTGGTATAAGTTCTTCTCTTTCTCCCACTCATATTTGCTCGAGTCTTGTGATGGATAGGCAAGGCATTTCATCTCCGGTCTACAACAACAACGGCGGCGTGAACAACTACATCACCAAAGCGTCTCTCTTGATCTACAACGACAAGTGCAAAGCACACAATCAAGATTGAGAGCGCGCCGAGAACATCTCCATCGACATTCATCACTCCGAAGCAAGGAGAGGGACTACTTGATAAAAGCTTGCCGCACATAAAGAGGAGCAAGATGCAAGGATGGAGGAGATTCGGGCCTTGATCAAGTCTTCTTCCCCTTCATCATCTTCAAGGCGGCGACGTTCAAGCCACAAGTCTTCAGAGCGCCCAAGCGATGCAAGTGCAAATCATCCTCGTCCACATCTACATGGCGACCACCATCACGTTTGTGATCCACATCGTCATGAAGGGCAAGTCACCTCAAGCATCGGTGCACGCATTTACGACGAACGACATCTTCTACGAGCTCAAACACGACAACGACACCATCATCATGAAGATGCTCCACAAGCGCAAATGCACAAGTCCCAACACGCCAAGTCGAGCTTCATAAGCACAAGAGAAGACCGCGAGACGACCACCACCAAGGCGGCGCTACGGCTACATCAACCACTTCGCATCTTCGCTAAGTGTTCTCAAGGCATCTTCGCCTTTGACGTCGGCATCTTCGCCTACTTCCCACGTGCGCCTACATCGACTTCATCAAGTCCAAGGCGACCACCTACGAGCGAGGGCGACACTTCCATCTTCGGAAGCCCCTCAAGGAAGATGGCCGAGCATGGGACATTCCCTTCGGTCATGGAGACGAGCTATGAGGTGCCACATCATATGGGCCTCCCACACCAAGACGGTGACAAGACGGTCGAGCAAGGGCCATCCCCTTCGACCACGGCGGCAGTCGAACCTCTTCAACAACATGAAGACAGCGCCCACATTGGACTCATACTCCGAGTCAAGCTACGCTGATCACGCATGGAGACATTTGCACCAACATCTCTCCGACACCCACATATCATGAGATGACCCAATTGCCATGTGAGGAGAGCCACCAACCCATGAGTGACTCCACCCTATATGACATTGAGTGCATTTCCTATGAGAGGATGAGTGTGACCACCACTAGCCCCACACATGAGAGCATGCCACACATCCTATGTGAGGTTGAGCGCCATTTGAGTGACTCCACCCACCATACGAGTGAGAGCATCCTTGAGGGAGTGAGTGAGCCACAACACTTAGTGAGTGAGGTAGTTGACACGGCACATGAGGCCACTATGACTTCTAACGACTTAACCTCTACTCCTTGATAGAGGCAAAGGTGTCCCGATGTTTCGATGAGATGGTGGCTATCGTTTCTGTGGGAGTCGACCTTGACGATCCGACTACGAACGTGCGAGACGTCGCGCCTTAGCAATCGCTAAACCAACTTCCGAGGGTTATTGACCACGCCGAGCACGATCAACGACCACGAGGGCCTGTTTCCTGCGAGCAAGCGAAGAACAAGCAAGAAACTGAGATTGCAATCTGGATATTGCGAATATAAGATGAAAGCTTTATTGATCAAGGTGGGGTTCTGTGGCGCCTTTATGCAGTCGTTGAACACAAACGCGAAATGCTGCGAAGTTGCAGCTATGGCGAACTTTTAATCTAAACAAAACCCAAGGTCTAAGCGGTGCCCTAAGGGCTGTATATATAGAGGAAGAGGGGGAATTTCGTGGCCCTTGGTGGAGGGGTCGAAATCAACCCTAACTCTTGTTTCCCACACATACGGACTCTAAAAACAGCCTATACTTAAGTATTTCGAAATTACATGGGCCTGGCCCAATAATAAGGTGACGAGCACCTAGAATAGCCTCGGGACGACATTTATGAAGTAGCATCTTGTATATTTCGTCCAAGGCTTCATGCACCCATTATGGTGGCTTCAAAGTCCTGAAATCATCACTTGTAACTCCGTTCTTGTTCCCCTTAGCATGGCATTATCTCCATGCTTGTTCTTGCTCCAATGTCCATCCTTCTCCAAGCTAGGGCCTTCATTTGTAAGCAAAACAAATGTATCCAATTTAGGCAGCATCATATTCTCATGAACATTAGAATCATTACCAAGAAACGAAAGTACCGATAATTTAATTGGCGTCATGAGCTCTAGTAATTGGTCCAAGATATGTAGCAGTAGGGGCTGTGGGTGTAACAATGGTATTGATGTCCTCATCATCCTCCCTTCTTGAAATGAAGTCGTCCTCGACGGAAGCTCATATTCCTCACCCAAATAAGGCTTCAAATCTGCAATGTTAAAAGTGGGACTAACCCCAAAATCTGCAGGCAGCTCAAGTTTATATGCATTATCATTTATTTTCTCTAACACCTTAAATGGACCATCAAGCACGTGGCATTAGCTTTGATTTGCGCAAATTAGGAAACCTATCCTTACGCAAATGTAACCAAACAAGATCTCCGGTGCAAAGACAACATGTTTTCTACCCTTATCTCCAGCAAGTTTATATTTAGCATTCATCGCTCAATGTTTTCCTTAGTTATCTCATGCACTTTTAAAATCAATTCAGCACGTTCTTTAGCATCAAAATTAACCTTCTCCGAAGATGGAAGAGGCAACAAATCAATAGGTGCACGAGGTAGGAAGCCATACACAATTTCAAAAGGGCACATCTTAGTAGTAGAATGCAATGAGCGATTATAAGCAAATTCAATATGAGGCAAGCATTCTTCCCACATTTTCTTATTATTCTTCAAAACAGCCCTAAGCATAGTAGACAATGTTCTATTGACTACTTCAGTTTATCCATCAGTTTGGGGTGACAAGTAGTACTAAAAAGCAGTTTAGTCCCCAACTTAGCCCATAAACATCTCCAAAAGTGGCTAAGAAATTTAGTATCACGATCTGAAACAATAGTATTTGGCACACCATGCAAGCGAATAATTTCACGAAAGAACAAATCAGCAACATTAACAAAGATCATCGCTTTTATGACATGGTATAAAGTGTGCCATTTTGAGAATCTATCCACGACAACAAATATGCTATCCTCCCTTCTTTGTTCGAGGTAAACCTAAAACAAAGTCCATAGATATATCCTCCCAAGGAACACTAGGCACAGCAAAGGCATATATAAACCATGAGGATTGAGTCGTGACTTAGCTTTTTGACATGTAGTGCAGCGAGCAACAAAACGCTCAACATCCCGTCTCATCTTTGGCCAAAAGAAATGTGTAGCAAGTATATCCTCCGTCTTCTTCACGCCAAAGTGTCCCATTAATCCTCCTCCATGCGCCTCCTGCAACAACAAAAGACGAACAGAGCTAGCAGGAATGCATAGCTTGTTAGCACGAACACAAAACCATCATTAATAACGAACTTGTTCCATGTTCTTCCCTCTTTACAATTCTGCATTACATCTTTAAAATCAGCATCATGCACATATTGATCTTTGATGGTCTCCAAACCAAATATTTTGAAGTCAAGTTGTGAAAGCATAGTATATCGACGAGACAAAGCATCAGCAATAACATTTTCTTTACCCTTCTTGTGTTTAATGACATAAGGAAAGTCTCAATGAATTCAACCCATTTAGCATGTCTACGATTCAGTTTAGCTTGACTTTTAATATGTTTCAAAGATTCATGATCAGAATGTATAACAAATTCTTTGGGCCATAAATAATGTTGCCATGTCTCTAAAGTCCGAACAAGAGCATATAATTCTTTGTCATAAGTAGAATAGTTCAGACTAGGCCCACTCAATTTTTCGAAAAGTATGCAACAGGTTTGCCATCTTGTAATAACACACCTCCTAATCCAATTCCACTAGCATCACATTCAAGCTCAAAAGTCTTATTAAAGTCGGAAGTTGAAGTAAAGGAGCATGTGTCAACTTATCTTTCAATACCGTGAAGGCTTCTTCCCGTGCGGTACCCCAAACAAAAGGCACATCCTTCTTTGTAAGCTCATTGAGAGGTGCAGCAATGGTGCTAAAGTCTCTCACAAAACGCCTATAGAAACCAGCGAGTCCAAGAAAACTCCTCACTTGTGTGACCGTTTTGGGCTGCGGCCAACTCTCAATAGCTTCAATCTTGGCTTTATCAACTTCAATTCCTGTGGAGTAACAACGTAGCCAAGAAAAGATACTCGGTCGGTGCAAAGGTGCACTTCCCAAGGTTACCAAACAAGCGTGCATCACGTAGAGCATTAAAAACAACACGTAAATGTTCCAAATGTTCTTCCAAAGATTTGCTATAAATCAGTTTATCATCAAAGTAAACTACCACAAATCGTCCAATGAAAGCACGTAAAACTTCGTTCATTAATCTCATGAAAGTACTAGGTGCATTAGTTAACCCAAAAGGCATGACTAACCACTCATATAATCCAAACTTAGTTTTAAATGCTGTTTTCCATTCATCTCCCAATTTCATACGAATTTGATGGTATCCACTCATAAATCAACTTTGGAGAATATTGTAGAGCCACTTAATTCATCAAGCATATCATCTAGCCTAGGAATAGGATGGCGATAACGAATAGTAATATTATTAATGCCTCTACAATCAACACACATACGCCGACGTACCATCCTTTTTAGGCACTAGTATAATAGGAACAGCACAAGGACTAAGAGATTCGCGTATATAACCTTTGTCGAGCAGCTCCTGTACTTGACGCATAATCTCCTTCGTCTCCTCTGGATTGAGTGCGGTATGGTGCGCGGTTGGTAGCGATGCACCGGAATTAAGTCAATTTGATGCTCAATCCCTCGAATAGGTGGTAATCCGGTGGCACGTCTTGTGGGAAGACATCAGCGAACTCCCGCAAAATGTTAGTGACAGCGGGGGCAAAGAGGAAGGCACGTCCTCGAATGAAAATAATGCCTCTTTGCACACAAAAGCATAGCAAACAGATTTGCTAGAATCTAGCTCATCAATATCAGATTTGGTGGCAAATAAACATGCACTTTTCAGTTTAATTTCGAAGCAACATTAGATGGTTTATTATTAGGCTTCATTTGTTGCTCAAATTCTTTTGCCACAATCTGATTTTCACTCTTATTTTCTCCTGTTTTGCTTTATTAGCTCTATTAATATCATCTTTCAAAATGGAATCAGGAGTCATAGGAAGCAAAGTAATATTTTTATCCTTGTGAACAAGAGTATACTGATTGTTTCTACCATGGTGTACAGAATTTTATCAAATTGCCATGGTCTACCAAGTAATAAGGAACATGCTTGCATAGGTACCACATCACAATCAACATAATCAGCATATGTAGAGATACTAAAATGCACACGAACAATCGTGTTACCTTAACCTTGCCGCTGTTGTTGAACCATTGGATGTAGTAAGGATGTGGATGTGGTCTTGTGGTGAGAGAAAGCTTCTCAACCATATCCATGCTAGCCAAGTTGTTGCAGCTCCTCCATCTATGATGGCGCTTGAATAGAACGTTCCTTCACAACTCCTTTGTATGGAACAAGTTATGCCTCTGATTTTGCTCACTTGTGTAACCTGCACACTCAAAACACGTTGAGCAACTAAACATTCATACCATCGGCATCTTGACAGCCATGTATTGCGTCTCAAGATCAGAATCATCTCCACCGTGTTCTTCATGTGTAATAAGAGCCAAAGTCTCTTCATCATAGTCACTAGCGGACTCATACCCACCATCCTCGGTAGCAATCATCACACGCTGAGATTGGCATTCTCTGCAAAATGTCCTCTTCCCTTACAACGACGACAAATAATATCACTTGTGTGCCTGTTGGCGCCATGGAAGAAGAAGAGCTCTGTGTAGGCCAAGAGGTGTGCTCTTGGCGGATAGTGGTGGTTGTGCCTGCTTTCTTGTATCACGGTTGGAGGTGGCAGCCGACGGAGGTGCGGTGTAGTAGAACGTGTGGAAGTAGATGATGCGTGGTGACCATGATGAAGGTCGACCTGCGAAAAGTTAGTCCGCGCCAACGCCTGTCGATCCTGCACTTCACGTTCAGCTTTACAAGCAAGATGGAATAATCGAGTGATATTATTATAATCCTTGTAGTCTAGAATGGTTTGAATCTCTCTATTTAATCCACCCAGAAAACGTGCAAGCATAGCTTCATTCTCCTCAACAATACCCAGAAAATTTTTCAACAAGTGCGTTTTCGGAAAATTTTGGGCCTAAACGGAGGGTGGTTTCCAGACTCTTTTTTTTTTTTCGAAACCTACTCCGGCAAGGAAAAAACAAATCGGAAACTAGATGGATCTCGAAAACAAACCTAATATGCAAGGAACTCGGATTGGTGGTGGATATATGGTGGTGGTATATGACAGCGGTGGTGGTATATGGTAGCGGTGGCGGTATATGGATACGGATTGGTGGTGGTATATGGATACGGATTCAGAGCTGTGGCGGATAAGCAATGGTGGTAGATGGCAAGGCGATGATGATGGTGCGGGCGCGCGTGACAACTTATGACCAAACTCGAAACTCTAAAAGACTAGACTCTAAGACCAGCAACTTGACACGACGATGCAACCGCCAAATTCAACAAAGCAAAAACCCTAAAAAGATTATGCAAAGGCTCAGATTGGTTCGGATATGATGAACTAACCTAATTTTTTTTGTGGCTTTTTCGTGGACTTTAGGTATGAAGAACAGACTCGATCTAATCTCGAAAAACTGTAAATCTCACCGAGCAACCTGAAAATCTGATACCACTTGATAGAGGCAAAGGTGTCCCGATGTTTCGATGAGATGGTGGCTATCGTTTACGTGGGAGTCGACCTTGACGATCCGACTACGAACGCGTGCGAGGCGTCGCGCCTTAGCAATCGCTAAACCAACTTCCGAGGGTTATTGACCACGCCGAGCACGATCAACGACCACGAGGGCTGTTTCCTGCGAGCAAACGAAGAACAAGCAAGAAACTGAGATTGCAATCTGGATATTGCGAATATAAGATGAAAGCTTTATTGATCAAGGTGGGGTTACTGTGGCGCCTTTATGCAGTCGTTGAACACAAGCGAATCTGCCAAGTTGCAGCTATGGCGAACTTTTAATCTAAACAAAACCCAAGGTCTAAACGGTGCCCTAAGGGCTGTATATATAGAGGAAGAGGGGGAATTTCGTGGCCCTTGGTGGAGGGTCCAAATCAACCCTAACTCTTGTTTCCCCACACATACGGACTCTAAAAACAGCCTATACTTAAGTATTTCAAAATTACATGGGCCTGGCCCAATAATAAGGTGACGCAGCACCTAGAATAGCCTCGGGACGACATTTATGAAGTAGCATCTTGTATATTTCGTCCAAGGCTTCATGCACCCATTATGGTGGCTTCAAAGTCCTGAAATCATCACTTGTAACTCCGTTCTTGTTCCCCTTAGCATGGCATTATCTCCATGCTTGTTCTTGCTCAATGTCCATCCTTCTCCAAGCTAGGGCCTTCATTTGTAAGCAAAACAAATGTATCCAATTTAGGCAGCATCATATTCTCATGAACATTAGAATCATTACCAAGAAACGAAAGTACCTGATAATTTAATTGGCGTGCGCGAGCTCTAGTAATTGGTCCAGTATATGTAGCAGTAGGGGCTGTGGGTGTAACAATGGTATTGATGTCCTCATCACTCCTAGTGTGTTTTCTTCTTTGGTGCTAGGTCTCCTACATGACGACATGCCTATCCTCGATGAGTCCATCCCTACATTAGAGACGACGATGGCCATGATGGATGATGATGCACCCCCCACATGGTTCCATCAACATGAAGATGACAACGAATGGATCGTTGACACCTCACCTACAACAAATGAGCGATGCTCCAATGGTAACATAGGTGATGGTGCTTCTCTTGTCCCACTAGTTGATAGAGGCGAGGGTGTCCCGATCTTTCGATGAGATGATAACTCTCGATTTGGTGGAGTCGACTTTGACGATCCGACTACAAACGTGCCTGACGTTGCGCCTTAGCAATCGCTAAACCAATCTCCTTAGGTTCTTGACGATGCCGGAGCACGATCAGCGACCACGAAGGTCTATTCCTGCAAGCAATCGAAGAACGAGCAAGAATATGATAAAGCAATCTGAATATTGCGAATATATATGAAGTATTGATAATGGTGGAGATCCGTAGCGGTCTTGGTCTGTCGTTGGACACAAACGAAGTACGAAGTTGCAATGGCTAACTTTTAACTAAACAAATCCCAAGGAAAAAGCTACTAGATGAATCTACTTATATAGGAGCAAGGGTGGCGGCCAAGGAGGTGGGAGGACGTCCCAAGGCAGCCTAAAACTAACCCTAGGTCGTACAAGGCCAATGGGCCCAAGCGGAGGTGACGTAACACCTTTGGACTTGTAGTTTGACTCGGATTCTGCTGCAGCATCAGATTGTTTCGTCTATAACTCAACGCTCCGGACGGATTTTAAGGTGATTCAATTGGGTTGGAAAATGCACGAAATCTATTTTCCAACAAAAAGAATCAACCAATTTGGAGTCCGTATGAAAAAGTTATAGACGTTTTGAGTCAGGTATGTCTGTGCGGTCCGAATCTGAGTCCGAACGTGAGAGACTTGGACTCTATCTTCTCTTGGGCCAAAAGTGACGTGAGAGAACTTTTTGAACAGCAGGTAAACATCTCTTTCTCCCTTATCTTCATATGTGGATTGTACAAATGTCCCATACACCTGCAATTAGACAAAACACAAAAGTATGTGAAGTATTTTGTTACGGATAACATAAATATATTATTGAATAGTTTGCACTAGAAATCACCTGAGAAATATGCATGTATGCAATATTTTTGGTCTCATCCAAGGTAGTCATGTCCTCATCACTAGTGGACTCTCTTGACTTCGATTGCTCCCATGATGTTGACACACCTATTACCATGCTTCAGGCTAGTGAAACTTCTTCATGCCTTGACTTACCTATTTATGATGAATATGATGATGAGCATGTTGAGTTGCCTAGTTGTGATGCTATGCTTCATAGGATATCATGTGAGAATTCTATTGGTCACTTCATGTTTGACAATCCATTGAACTTGTCATATGCTATGAGTGAGATCTCCCATATTGCATCATTACAATCTCAACATAGTAACTATGCATGCCCAATTAAAATAAATCCCATTTGCACTTATGGCATAGATGACGAGATGATGGTCATTGGCCTTTGCTTCTCTTGTGATGATATTGCCATGCTTCCTTTACATGATTTATGCAATTCATCTACTATTCCATGCCATGATCACATTGTTCCAAATATGCATTGTTTTGGATGTTGTCAATATTCTCCACGTGATGTTTCTACTATTGCTCATGAGGAGACCCCCATAGTTTCCTCATACATGTTTGGAGATTTTGATTCATCCCATCCTTTGCATGATTTCCATGATTGCTTGCACCATATGCATTCCATGAATAACAATGCTCTAGATATTTCTCATGATGCATTACACAATTTGAGTCTCCATTATGCTATACATAACAACAAACCTATCATGATGGATGACATGTTTCTATATCACGCATCTCATTTATTTGAGCATTGGCTATTTTGTGCTAACCAACACATGCACGTGCGCATCATGATGGATGATGTGTACATCTACCACGCACACACAATTTTCCCTTTGTCTTTGTTTTGTGTAGGTACTCACGTATACTCGTCAACCTCTCAGTCCCAAGAGTTGTGGCTTGAGCTCTTGAGAACAACGATGACTTGGGATCACGTGGACTTTCATTCCCACCATTCCTTTTGCGCAAGGACTACGCGCATCTCTTTTACTTGTCTCTCACATGGCTTTGGGCTATTTACCACTTGTTACCTTATGCCCATTCTATCGTGTTCACTTTGCATGTTATGCTTGCTTCTATGCCTTTGCCATGCAATTGTGACCCTTGCTTGCATATACCCATGATTCACCATTAAGATACTCCTATGTGTATTTGCATGCTTGGTGGAGATCCTTGTTGCTTTTGCCATGTTTATCATGTGCCCCATGCTATTGTTGATTGTTGTGTTGGGAGAGTCATGATGCCCCATTGCTATTTACATATGGTCTCTCGCCAATACATTGATGATAATTTTCTCATATCTTGCTTTCATGCTTGTGTTATGCCATGTGAATTATTCATGCCCACTATTTGCACACATGACATGCTTGCCATGATTCCTTCTAGTATGTTGCATCTTTGCACTACTAGCTTGCTTAACTTGATCTCTATGATTGCTAGCTATGTTGCATCACCCATGTTCCACTATCACTTGCTTTCTTGGGTTGATGACATATATGCTCATGCCTCTCACATGATATATCTTGATCATTGTCTCTTGTGTCCATTAGTTGCCTCTCTCATATCCACTTGTATTGAGTGCAACCATACTATGCTTATTGATCTTGGAGACTTTGACATATTACTTGTGATGCATGCTTGTTTGATTGAGCCTATTGCATTTGGTTGTTCTTGCATCATATGCCTCCATACTATGAAATGCTCCTTGTACTTTCTTATGATGAGCATGATGCATACACTTGTTGGGTATCTTACCACTTTCGAATGATAGGTTTTGCATTTCCGCTAACCTCATTTGTTTTCCGAGTGTTTGTCATGTTCTTTCATTTTGAAGGATTCACAAGGCGGTGCCGTTATGCGACATATTGGATATGTGAAGACATACATGATGTACGACTCAACATCTTTGGGAACTTTCTTAAGATGAACTCCTTCTTCTTGAGCCATCCTCAAGTTTGCATATTGGATGGGTCATTCTTTCATTGTTGTTTCCTTCTTATTGTCCACATGATACATCTATTGGATGGAGGATCGACATTGGAGATTGGCTCTATGGACCTTTACTTTGAGGCGCTTTCGGACTTATGGGATGCACCTTGAATTCCACTCATGCCACGACATCGAGCATTGGTACACCACCATCTCCATATTTGTTGATTGTGCTCATACATGTCATGCTCGATGGATATATCATTCTCACCACAAGTTTGCACCCTATGCATGGATTGACACACATTATGATTGCCTTGTTGCATCTTGTATTCCCATGTCATCCATGATATTTGAGCTTGTTCACTTCCTTAGCAAATTTGTTGTGATCTTTCTTGATGGCATATTCATACATAATGATCACATTGCCTACCATCAATTGCATGATGACATTCACATATTGAGCATCCATTGCTATGTTCATGCTTTTGATGCACCATCCCATTATGACATCATATTGCACCGTGGTTGCATTGCCCATACTCATAACACAATTGTGTGCATAATGATTGCATTTGTTCCCATGAATGCTTT
>JAHIAM010007554.1:0-67101 GCA_021605205.1 Aegilops longissima | reverse complement strand
TAATAAGTGTGTGATTGCTACTCGCTATAAATCCTTTGAATCTGTGGTGTCAAGACATCGATCCGTGGATGACACGAGCACGAGCGCTAGATCCATTCGGTCTGGTCGCTACAGAATGGTATCGAGCACACGTTGACGTAGGACACGCCACTAAGTTAAAGCCATAGATCACTCTCTTCCCATTTTCTAACTCCTCATCTTTTCTACTCTCTTTAGGATGACGGACGAAGATCAAGTACACCCAACCGGATGAAGGCACACCTTTTGATTTCACTTGAAGGAAGTTACTAAGTACCAACATTGACTACCAAGCTTCACCGGAACTTTCAACGCCACTCCTCAAGAGGAGCCCGGAAGATTCATGCCACGCTCCAGAAGGACATTCGCCCCAATCACCAAGCCAATAGATAGTGTTTTCAGGCACCCACTTGAGTCCTGGAAGGAGCATGGCAGCTCACATCACCATGGGACGATTGGAGAAGTTTATCAAGAAGACCTCAAGGACACCATCTACCAGATTTAGGACGCCGAGATGACAACGGACGTGCAACACCAAGAAGGATAGATCCATTGCAGCGCTCATCCAGAGTTAAATCAACACATTCGACGCCAGAGAATCAAATGTGCAATGACATGTTGGAGTTACAGTAAGACGAAGGAAAGGATCATCGAATTGGAAGGAGAACTAAAGACCACACGCAAGGACTACATGGACGAGATCGTAGCTCGCAAGACACAATAACGATCTTAAGTACGAGATCAAGAACTCAAGAAGAAGTTGGCGCCAGAATGAAGACCAGTATGTCGAGCATCAAATCGACTACATCAACATTGACGACTCAGATTCGGATCCAAGTGAACCCGATTTTGAAGACGGCCGAGCAGACATCATGGAGTCTTCCACCGTTCAAATTAGTAGGAGTCCCCACATATTAGTAGTATTCCTCCATGTAAACCTTTATAGTTCACGACTTTTGCGATAGTTAGATCGTTGTAACCCTTGTTTGATTGAATGAAGTGAATTTTGTGTGATTTGCTCATGTGCATTTGGGTAGTGATTTCTTAGACCTCATTCTATTCTACTTTCTCCTTTTCTAAACCCATCGATGCCTCCGAGACGCGACCCGGATTCGCTTTTCCGCCAGAGATCACCCAATTGATCCAGCAGCAGTAATACCCGATTCAAACATTGGTGCGAACAACAACAACAACAACAACAACCCACCGCCACCACCACCACCGGATCATCCGACTCTGCTTCTTAGACCGAACCGCCGTGTATTCCAAAGAGCACCGAGCCAATTGTAGCAGATGACCTGCTCGCAAGATAGGAAGGAGCTGACCACGCAGGATGCAGATGGAGAAAGAGTAGAAGTTTGCAGCACATCAGCTTGAAGGACCCGCAAAGAAGATGGTGGGAGAATTTCACAACCACTTATCCCGAGACACCGCCACATGGGACCAGTTTCAGAAGCTTTTCAGACAGCCCATGTTTCAGCAGGAGCCATGGCTATGAAGAAGCGTGAGTTTCGAACTTACGCCAAGGAGGAAGGACTTGGCACAAGATGTGGATGACTTTAGCAAATTAGCACGTTATGCCCCGATGACGCTACAGATGCAGCTAAACAGAGAAGTTTCTAGAAGGACTGAATGATGAGTTCAGATGCCGTTGATGGTAGCAAGTTTCAATAACTACCAGGAGTTAGTAGACCGAGCCTCATGATTGAAGAAAAGCAAGAGAATTGAGAACTGCAAGCGAAGTATGGACAAGGAAAGTATAACTCGAGCCCAGCAGAAGCCTCAGTATACCCCTAAATCAGGAATTCAGTTTCAAGATACCCATGGAGGAGGTAATTCAGACAACCATAATGGCACCAAGAATGGGAACGGAATGGAGGAAGCAACGGAGAATCGCACCAACCCGCTTTACACCATCCAAGGTAGACCTGAGTCACATTACTTGCTTTAAGTGCCGCAAGATCGGGCATTATGCAAATGACGCCCGTAGGCCGAATGGAAATGGCAATGGAAGCTCGAAAGAAGCCCAACCCTTTCAACAGGGGACAAGTGAACCACATTGATGTGGAGGAGGTTGAAGATCACCGATGCAGAATCGTAAGTTTTTGGTTAAGTCATTTATCGCAGCTTGTTCTTTTTGATACGTGCATCGATTCATACATATCAAGGGATTTGTGGATAAGTACAAGTTACCAACCCAAGCCCTTAGGTCACCCATGCTAGTAACCTCACCCGAGCAGAGTACATGGCTATGAACTAATCTTCTCCCATAATACAAGAGTGTTTTGAACACCGTGTAATGCATAAAATGTTCTTATATTATGGGACTGAGAGAATAAGTATGGGCACAGTGATAGACCACCTCAGTCTCATAAGAGGACCGAGAGCTAAACCTCTTCAAAAGCATTGGGTTGATTCTAAATTTTGTAAGAGTCCATACGATCTTATAATGTCCACCAAATGGACGACACGAGGCTAATATGTGCAGTGATGCTACATAATCAAACAACTATGAAAGTAAGTATGGTCATACAGGCAAGAGGTACTCACAAGAGCAATGCAAAGCAAGATAGTTATGTAGATTTCGGTCCCTTGAGAACTAATGTTTTCGCTAACAGCCAGACAAGTGAGACATTAAGGCAAATGCAGAAATGTAGTTCAAATTGTGATGTGATATCAGACAGACCTTACGCTGCAATGAGACCAATGTGTAACAAGATTATTCCGCCACCGCCGGATAAATGTAGCACCGAGACTTTACGAAATTTCGCTCAAAGGCTTGCCATCGGCGCGCTTTGCCTCGTAGGAACGATACTCATCAACGAGTGCTTGAAAAGCTTAACCAACCCTTGCTCGCCATCACAATCCAGCTTTTCCCTATTATTTAAAAGAATGAAATCTTGTGTCTTCCGTCAAGAAACATATGCAGAATGACCATGAATAACATTAGTACATTACTTACGCCAGAAGTTGGAGGAAGACTGGAAATTGTTCTGGTCATGTATAATCTTTCCATGAAGGAAAGATGCGCACAAAGTTCCCGACAACAACATAAGCTTCGCTTCTAAACTGGAAGAAATGGAACAGGGTCCTATTTGCTGCAATTGGGGCTCTCTCGTTCAAAAGGATTGGCAATCGGATTTGGTGTACTCTTTGCTGAATGGGGTTTTGGTCAGACACGGTGCTATGTCAACGGCATAATCATATTATTTGGTCATAGCTGGTCTCATTGAGTTGGGGCATCGTAAATGACCAGATAGTAGGGCTAGAGTCTCGCTAGAGTTGGGGTATTTGTGGGTCGTGTGATATTGCAACTACACCTAATGGGCTATTTGATTTATCATGCCACTACTTTTCCAAATACTTTGCTTGTGCTCCTCCACGATCGCAATCGCCTCTTCCTTTTGAACCTCCGATACACAAGAACAACATTTGAATGGATAAATATGGTATGATGACAGATGGAATATGTAATCTAAAATGGATAGGCAGGCGTATTCACATACACTATGTAAACTAAGCTAATGGCAGTTCAACAAAGTAGAAGCAATGCAAAGCATCGCTTGCAAGATATGTGCGAGCAATGTAACCTTGGAAAGTTAGAGCAAGTACCTTGATGGGTGAATAAGATAGGCATCTTCCTGACTCTCCACTAGGGAGCTACATTGACTTAGGTCTCCTCTAGCTCGTAATCATGTTAGGATCATATTCTCGAGCATGAATCAGAGGTGGAGAGCGCTTGCATTGCATTGCATCCTGATTTCAGTCCCTTAATGCCAAGTTTGACAGCCATGGCATTGTTCTTCTTATTCTTTTCATGCGCAAGCTCATAATCATTATGATGCTGTTCGAATCAGATTCATGAAAACATAAAAAGTAGTCAGATTATCTATGGAATGCATTGGATTCAACTTGAGAGTGTCTCCCTATAAACCCTCGTGATATGCAAAGTTCACCTCCCAACTGCGTGACTGCACTCACACAGAAATACAAACCCCTTATGTCTCTATAATAGGCAGTAACACATTTCAAAACTGAAGTAGGAACATTAGAATCATATGAAATTCGATTTGAACAAATAAACTAAGCAATTATGAGTGGCGTAATGTTTAGCTTCAAGGGTGGAGTGTTGTAAAGGCACAAAGCAAGTAGGCAGATTGTATTCCATGTAAAAGATCGAAACCTATGTAAAAGCTGGAAATGACACTTTCTTTCTATACAATGGAGTGTTCATACTCCACACATGATGGAAGAGATCACATAGAGAAATACTATTCACTCATGTCATGGTTAAGATTTAGAAACAGGTGGTCCACCCTAAAAGAATATTGACAACAAATATGACAAGGCAAGCATAGATGTAGTGAATCAATCATTTACTTGTGAGCTTATTAGGACAAGTATGCAATTGTAATACAAAGAAGAGACCGCCAAAATCTGAATGAAGAAGTTTGTCTAGCACTTATTGTTTGCAACTAATCGACGTGAATAATTGGATATTATATCGAATGAGTAAGAAAGACAAGTAAAATTGTCAACACCGGCTTGCAGTAGTAATATGGGTCAATGTCACTATGACCAACAATCCAAAATGACTAGTTTCATCCAGGGCCGGAATTTTGAAAACCCCGTGAACTTTAGAGGTACTAAAGATTACCGAAATACCGCCATTGTAGGTAGCACTCAGCACACAACAAACCCTAATGATAGTCCTGCCTAATGAGTAATGAATCAATAGAAAATGGGTGATGAGGAGGGTCACGAGTGTTGAGGACGATCTCAGATAAATCGGGCTTGGTGGTGCTGCACGCCGAGCCTTGAACGGACTGGAAGGTAGGCACGGCAACGCCTGGCAGCGGATGCTATATGAGCAGCCCTGGCCTCCCGAGTCCGCGCCTCCTCCTAGAGTCATGCCGCCCGATGCAAGTCGCCGGGCAGGCAAAGGCCGGGGTGAGTAGAGCTCAGCGCAATGTAACAGGGAATCGGGCCTGTGGATTTACCCAAAATCCTGGTGGGCCGCCCATGGGCACCTGTAGAGATACACACCCGAGCAAGCGAACATGCATTTTCAAACTAATTTAGGAACATTTAATGACCAATTAAAAACTCCGCTTTAATAATATCAGATTGGTATTTGAACAACTAAGCTTGTTTAGCTTGATGGGTGGAGCGGTTATTATGACACGGCACGTATTCGGGATATGATCATAAAAGGGGAAACTCTAAGCATATTTTTTTAGCAAAGAGGGTTTCCTCCGATTTTATTAAAGAAACCACCACGGAACCAACATGATCAATTAAACCCTAAGCATGATCAATTAAACCATATTATGGCTATGCCATGGCAGATTTGAAGTGCAAACCGAGAAATGATATTTAGCATCCATTGTTTGCTTCAACTAAGAACTAAATTCTAAGAGCTGAAAAGAAAGTAGAGTAACCAAGTTAAGATCTATTTTCTGGTTGAGATCAAAAAGTTGAGGAGATATGAAGTACCACTTCTTATGCGCCGTAGGCATCAAAAGTGGCGGTCGTTGATGGCGTTGAAGCAGATCTGCGATGGTAGACGCATCGGGGATAAGTCCCTGCTATGTGGAAGAGAAGGTCGTGTGAGCGGCCCCGCAAAGAGGACGACGGCGCCGATGAAGCGAGAGGACGCAAGGCTATTGGTCCGTCAGCCAGGATGAGAAACCATCTCTAAAGGACGACGCGTCTTGTAGGGCTCCAGATGGTGGAGGATGGTGGCGATGGATGTGGTGGAGGACGGCGATGGATGGGGTATGACTTGAGGCTGTGGGATGGGGTGTTCTAAAGGGACGGTGTATGAATGGGAAATGGAGGAGAGGTACGGGAACCATGTTTTTGGGACGCGATGTCTAAATATGGGAAAGTTACTAACTTAGCCCCTGCTTAAAATTTGGACATCTCACGGTTGGGGATAGGATTTAATCTCAGATCTCGCCAATATTTGCCTGTAGCGATTTTGGGCGAGGAGAGGGTGGTTGGCGCCACGGTGTATGAACGGGCTGACAGTAGGCGGTGTGTCACGCCCGAGTGAAGTTACAAACCTGCCCTATTGAAAATATTTGCCTACATCGATTTCGCCGAGTCGAGTTTGTTTTGCCGCCCACCGTATGAATGGGGAATGGAGGAGAAACAGAGGTCTTTCGACGAGCTTGAATCAAATGTGTTTTGTCGCCATGTTTGACGCCCACCGGTCGGAATGAATGGGCTCGAGAGGTCGTGGTCACGCCTAATTGAAGTTACTAACCTACCCCTATTTAGAGCAAAGGGAAATCCCGATGGATTGTCCGTAATGGGTAGAGTAATTTATCTCCCAAACACTTGGCTTGGGAAGCCGACGGGAGTGGACATTTTGCTGCTTCTTCAATTTTGGGACAATAAGCATCCACGCTACCCTAGCAACTAAATTCAATCCATTTTGTATTCCTATATGAATCTTTATAAATCATTCTATGTGTTTTTATATATCTTCAAAAGGACGACAAAGATGTATTCCAATCGTCATATATGAATATGGTTTACAAATGCCGATACTCAAATTCAGAAACTAGAATCCAGTTTAAGGTGAATTCAATATTTGGAACACTTCATGTCCAACTCAAATGTCATGCAGCATAATGTGTACTCCCATTTAGATATGTACACGTTTATGTATCAAGATTCAAATACCGAGTCAATCAACCAAGAATGTATGTAACTAATGCATATATAAACACTTATAGAGTATATGGATCAATAATATCAACTAACATACATAAGCCGTGATCATGTACTTTTTTTTACAACAACATCTTTTTTAGCCAAGCATCTTGGCCCTTTCCGATGCATGCCACTTATGGTCCATCTATACTACTACTATTCCTGAATGCACATTCAGCCCGGGCATATTTGTAGGTCCTGCACAGCAATCCAAATGAAATGTCTCCAGTCTTATCAATTAATACAGACTTGTGCTCAAATAAAATTACAAACAAACAAAAACAATTATTACATGATCTAAAAACAAATGGTTTGATTGATTACATGAATGACAACACAAAGGTTATTCAACTATGGAAAGAACATTTCACCTATGATTTACTAAGTAGGAATTTAATTTCCTTTTTTCCTTTCAGACCTTAATAATCTGGTCGGCCTCAGCTTGCTTCGCTTTTGAAATCCACCAAATATTTAATGGTTTCTTGAGTACTGCTTGGATTGTGCTGTTTGCTTCCTCAACATGTCAACTTCATCTCTAAGTGCGTATGTAATCTCTTTCTACCACTAGTTTAGCCTCTAGAGCATCAAGCAGTTGGCAATTCATAATGCACGACAATGGTGCCATCATAGGATGATGCAACGTCCATGGGGACCTCGCTTTTGATCTTGGGCTAACCTTTTTGCCATTAAAGTTCAGATTGATTCGAAAGTTGAAGTTAGCAAAACATCTCAACGGGAGTTATAACAGCAAACCGTTAAACAAACAAGGAATTAAAGAGTTTCAATTGATGCTGAAAAGTAGTTATTAACATCATTGTAACCCGTTGTTGCAAGAGCGCAGTTAAACAAACAAGTAGATATTTGTTAAGGCAAACAGTAATTCTTAACAAGTATCAAACACATAGATAGGCGCAGTCTACAATATGATTAACAGGCTGTGCCATTATGTAATCAGAGCAAACTAAATTAAGCCAAGCAACATTATTGAACAATTTTGTAAGTGGCTAACTAAAATTCCGAAGGTGTAAATCGAACTTATGCTAGTTCTTTACAGCACACTGCAACTTTTTCGCTTACAAGGTTGTACAAGGAGTCCATGGCATCAATTGCTTGGATACGTCCCAATACTTCTTTCTTCCCACACCGCATGGGTAAGTCGAATGGTTAATCTGGTAAGATGGTGGCCCTTGATATGTTATATGAGGACGTAGTCGACTAGTTGTAGCCAAACACATCACACTTGCTTTTACTGTATATTTCATGCGATTACTTTTGGCATATCGAGATCTAAGCAATCTACAATAGGATGAAAAGACTGCATCCTTCACATTATTGGCTAACCTACCATAGAAACAAGCAATTCAACCATTCTGTGGGTAAATCAAAAGCGCCATCGAATATTTTTCACTATCCAATCATACACGCAAAAGGCGACCCACCATAGGGCTGGATGGGCGGCCACCTGTGGCTGGAAAGTGTGCACCTAGTTTGAGTCGTCTGTGTTGGCCCACGCTAGTTTTGTTCGCCCCAACGCATTTGAGCAGGCAATGTAAAAAATGAAGAAAATGTTTCAATTTGATGGGCCAATAACATAAGTGCAAGGCAGGCCCTATAGCAGGCTCACATGCCCAAACGAGCGCCTCCCATATCGATCGATGCAGGAAAATCCCAATTCATTCGCTCCAGCCTCCGGCCCCGTTCGCCCTAACCTAGCCGCTGGACAGACCGACACACACTTCCTCGCGCTTCTTGTTGGAGGGCGCCGGGCTTCAAGCCAACGGAAGGACAAGAAGATGAAGATCCAACCTGGTGTAGCTCGTGGGAGGCAGCGGCGGCAAGACAGGCATGGCATCGAAGCTTGCAAGAACGGACAACAAGTAGCTTGCAAGAGTAGCATGCGCAACGAAAGGTACATCACACCCTGATTATATCTAATTCAACTCTTCAATTCTCGCCAATAGTTAAACCTCGACGGTGTTGTAAACTGCTTGTATGTAGGGAATCTATGAGAAATGAAACCAATTTCTACTTATTTTATAACTCCCCAATCAATACTGAATCACCGAATCTGATGTATCTAATCAAGTTTCAGCAAACATACAAGCTCATGTTGTTCTTGAGCTCAAGTGTCTAATGAACAGATCGCATGAAGGATTTGATGCAAACATTTTACATGCTCCCGGTGATGAACATATAGTGTCTAATGAGGGATCTAATGCAAGCATTTTGCAAGCTCATTGAAGGATTTAGTGTCTAATGATGATCTACTATGTTGAGAGAGATGTAGATTTGCAGCATTGATGACAAGCAAATTATAGTGCATTTTCATAGCTTGAGGAAACGCCGAGGCCATCTACCGTAAAGTCCCGTATCATGACAACATAGCATAAATACTTTTCTAATCTGTTGTTTGAAACTATTGGCATACTTGTGCAGGATAGATATATTGATATGCAGTTTACACTGGTTATACGGCAATTACACTTTGATATTTTCAGCGAGAACTAATAATTCAAGCAGGTATGCACTATGTTTGTAGTCCTTGTACACCATGTTGCATTTTGTGTTTTTGGTGCTTGCATCATTTAGTGTTTATAATCTGAACTACTTTGGATCATTAGCTGTTTTCAAAGTGCATGTAGCTTCACATTTCTCAAGTTATGTTGATTTCGAGTGCAAGTGCCTTCGTATTTTTAAGTTAAATGTTCTTCAGTAAATTGAATCGTGGATCAGACCCACACACAAATCATACACGAATGCCAAGATAAATTAAATGAAATGCAGGACTTACGCTAGCTCTTGTATAGGCTCACCTGAGCTTGCTGTGCTTGGGATGTTCCATGTACAAGTCCATGTTACCACTTGCTTGGATGCAGGCCTTGTGCTCCTTGCATCCCTCCTGCATTTTTGACACCGGTAATGGTTGATCAAATAAGAGGAATTGACCTTGATGTTGTACCGAGGACAGATACTTACAAGGTTATACGTGTGCGTGATGTACCGATCCCGAGAAACCGCCATGCTTCGCTAAAAATGGATTTGCTTGTTTCAGATGATATCTCCGTAAGAAATAAGAGTTAAAGTCGAGTTGCATAGGCGCAGTAAGCTAAGAGAGCAGTGAAAGGATATCCAAACATCGCCGGACGGTGCACAAGGGAGTGATGTGTGGATACCTAGTCGGCCGGCATTTGGGCATGCTCGCTTAGCTAGAGTGCGGGTCATCAGAGCCGTTGAGGGTGATGTGCTAGCATTGGCTACGTGGCATGAATGCGGATCTTGAGTGGCAGCGAGCGCTATGATGGATGGACGAGACCAGGTGAAGCCCCAACGCCTCGGCGGAGGTGCGACGATGTGCTCCATGAAGTAGCCCCGTGAGCTGGGAGAGGCGTCAAGAAGCGCACCTGATGCGGTGGAACTCGGTGTCTGTGGAGGCACGCGGTTGCGGGCGGCCGACGTTGCCTATGGGACCACCCGGCAAGCGGGACGAGGGCGTGATGAGGTAGCTTGCAAGGTGGTGAAGCGACCCCACGCCCCACAGGTGGGGAACGGTAGGGAAAGAGACGAGACGAGGGCGATTCGAGGTTGGCGTAATTAGGGATTTGAGCAATGGTGCGAAGGGGACAAGGAGAAGAGAGATTTGCAGGCTAGAATTGGGGCCGCCAGATATTTCAATCCAAACGTGGAAGCGCCGAACTTATATTGTCGTCATTCTTTTTTGGGGGAGGTGGTTGGGTGCTACGCCGTCTGTCCGGCCACACGCCACTACCCAGACAGATTATGTCTGGTGCTAAGGCACCTGCCTTTGTGTCCATGACATGTGGGCCCAACAGGTGGCCCACATGTCACCACCCAAGGGCAGTTGCCTTTTAAGGCATCAAGCTGGCTCAATTTTATTACCCACCTCGGTTCGTTCGGTGCCTACATTTGAGAATGCAAACGAATCTGTATGTATTACCATGCCCGTGTTTTCCTTGCAATAATTAGTCATTCGAACGAGATACTCCATCCGCTCCTTTTGTAAGTCGTTCGCATAAACTTAAAATGAATTGTTTTGCACATTGTCCAAATGTCTTCAAGGTCTTATAAAAGTGAACAGAGGGAGTACTATAAATTAATTAATGAGGAGTTATTTGAAAAAATTGAACGATACCACGCTAACGTGATTAGAGTGTGTCACATAATTAGTTATTTGAATTAGAGGTGTGTCATGTAGTTAGTTATTTGAATTAGAGTGTGTGTCACGTAGTTTATCTCCAATTCTAACGTGGATTTCGTGATTTCACCGATCCACGCTACTTTTTAATACAAATTCATATGTATATGATGAACACCATGGTAGTGAGAAAACTTTGGATGGATTCAAACATATGACCTACAAAATAGCACAACAAATTGAGTCAATATCAACTTTTCAACTTAGTATGGCACGAATTCAAATAATTACCCAGATGCCTGGTCCTTAGTTCAAATCATCGATATAAGTCTCAGACTATGTACATTCAAATATTGTTTTTAGCCCCCTCAAGACAAACGCTACATACTTCCTATATCGGCAATCTTCCTCTCCTAACCACCTTAGGAAGCATCGGTTTCAACACACGCTCATTCTTTTCTCCATGTTTCGATCTCTAAGTCTCTAAACTACAAGCCCTTTTTCCACTGCTACTAAATGTATTTACCTCACACACGCCATTGCACCCCATGCCGAGCTCTCTCTCTCTCTCTCCCCCTCTCCTCTCATCTCTAAATACATGCATTGCCTATCTAGCCCCCTCTAACCTCTCATGCAAGACGCATTTATTAACGTATATCCAGGTCACTCTCGAGATCTGTTTCACTTTTCTTCCAAGACGGGCCACACTCGCTCAATCTCGCTCTCTTTATCTCGAGTCTCGCTTAACTCGCTTTCTTTTCACACACAAATGATATATCTCCTCTTCGGCCTCGATCATAACTCTATACTCTCACGCAGATTGTCTATCTAGGTCACCATCCAAGTTGCCACCACTCTTCGACCTCATGGTGGGCCACGCCACCAATCTCTCTCTCTCTCTCTCTCTCGTAAGCGATGTCTCGATTGACTTTTGCTCTTCTGACAAAACGATATATCACCATGTTTGAGCCCAATTGCCTATTCACATTGTATACTTCTCACGCACATCGCCTATCTAGGTCACTCTTTCCAACCTGCCTCACTCTTTCTCGATCACACGATCTACCCTATGTGATCGGGTTGACCTTGCTTCCTCCCACACACAAAATATATCTACACGCCTGGATCGGATCATCTCTCAAGCTCTATCTTACAACCTCACCCTTGCCAAAAGCTCAATCGGACAATATCTCTCCAGAGCATATATATTTGTTCAATGAATGTCGGACCACACCACTTTGTCTCTCAATCTATATGTCTCTCGATGACCTCGCTTTCATAATCAGATCTTCCACGCTGAAGCTACTATTTCCATCCTCGCAGCCGGAGCTATTTACATTGCGAGGGCACTCCAACCTTGGATTAATTGTAGGCATTTATTCCGCCGGTTTAGATTATATTTTGAGCATTCGCCCACAACTATCCAAACACCGCTGTAAACCCACGCAACTCCATAGTTGATTTCCTCAGCTCGGTCATCGCTTCTCGCACGCCCTTTCACCTTCAACGAAGCACCATGGTATTATTGAGAAAACTATGTTGTTCTCTTTAATTATTATAAATACAAAACTACACAACCGATAGTCCACTTGAAATGGAAACAAATTTCGACCCACAAATTAAAGTGCTACAACTACATTAACATCGAAATGCCCATATGTCATGAACAAATTTAACCCATATACAAATTAAAAAATAAAGGACGAGATCTAAACATGCGAACGCCTTCAAGTCCGCATCGCCAATAGGCAACACGAATAGCAATGTTTGTTGTACCCTGAGGAAACTTGGGTGTCCGGATTTAACCATCATCACGCCGACTCCAAGACTATGAAGATAAAAGATTGAAGACTTCATTCCGCGTCCGATGGGACTTTCTCATGGAAGGCAAGCTTCATGATACAGATATGTAGATCTCCACCATTGTAATGTTGGGGAACATTGCACAAATTAAAAAATTTATGGTTTCACCAAGATCCATCTATGAGTTCATCTAGCAACGAGTCATGGGAGAGATTTATCTACATACCACTTGTAGATCACGATGGAAACGCTCAAGGAACGTGATGATGGAGTCGCATCGCCGGATTCAAATCACCGATGACCAAGTGCCGAACGGACAGCACTCTGCTGCTCAACACACACGACGGAATCGACACGCCTCCTTCTTTGATCCAGCAAGGGGAAGGAGAGGTTGAGGAAGAAGGCTCCAGCAGCAGCACGACGGTGTGATGATGGTGGAGAGGCAAGATCTCACTGTGGCTTCGCCAGCACTCAACGGAGGAGGAGAGGTCTGGGAGGGAGAGGCTGCGCTTGATGTGTCTTGCAGCCCTCCCTCACCCCCATTTATAGGGAAGGGGCATGCCCCTCTAGATGAGATCTAGAGGGGGGGCGCCGTGGAGGGGGCTTGCCCCCTGCAGGGGGCGCCTCCACTAGGTTCCCCCAACCCTAGGCGCATGGGCCTGGCATGCCACCTCCAGGGCTGGTTCTCGTCCTTCAGGCCCATGAGGCCCCTCCGAGAGGTGGCCCTCCCGTGGACCCCTCGAACTTCTCCGTGGCCCCGATAATACCGATATGCCCTCAAACTTCCTCGGTGTCCGTATGACAACTTCCCATATAAATCTTCACCTCCCGACCATTCCGAACTCCTCGTGACGTCCGGGATCTCATCCGACCAACAACATTCGTAATCACATACAAGTCTTCCATAACCCTAGGCCACCGAACCTTATGTGTAGACCCTACGGTTCGAGATGCGACATGACCGACGATTCTCGTCAATAACCAACAGCGGATCTGGATACCCATGTTGGCTCCTACATACTCCTCGATGATCTCATCGATGAACCACGATGTCGAGGATTCAAGCAACCTCAGATACTATTCCTTTGTCGACGGTATGTTACTTGCCCGAGATTCACGCCGATATCCCAATACCTCGCTCAATCTTCAAGCACGCAAGTCACTTTACTGCATCAGAATGCATGATCCCGTGACTGCACACTTGGTCACTTTGAGCTCATTATGATGATGCACTACCGAAAGGGCCCAAGATACCTCTCCGCACGGAGGACAAATCCCAGCCTCGATCCGGTCAACCCAATGTACACTTTCGAGATACCGTAGTGCACCTTTATAGTCACCCAGCTTACTTTGTGACGCTTTGTACACCCAAAGCACTCCTACGGTATCCGGAGTTACACGATCTCATGGTCTAAGGAAAGATACTTGACATTGGAAAAGCTCTAGCAAAACTAACTACACGATCTTGTGCTATGCTTAGGATTGTCTTGTCCATCACATCATTCTCCTAATGATGTGATCCCGTTATCAATGACATCCAATGTCCATAGTCGAAACCATGACTATCTATTGATCAACGAGCTAGTCAACTAGAGGCTCACTAGGGACATATTGTGGTCTATGTATTCACACGCGGTATTACGATTTCCGGATAATACAATTATAGCATGAATAAAAGACAATTATCATGAACAAGGAAATATAATAATAATCCTTTATTATTGCCTCTAGGCATATTTCCAACAGCTCCCACTTGCACTAGAGTCAATAATCTAGTTACATTGTGATGAATCGAACACCCATAGAGTTCTCGTGTTGATCATGTTTTGCTCGAAGAGGTTTAGTCAATATCCGCGACATTCAGATCCGTATGCACTTTGTAATTTCTATGTCTCCATCTTGAACATTTTCACGGATGGAGTTGAAGCGACGCTGATGTGCCCGGTCTTCTTGTGAAACCTGGGCTCTTGGCAAGTAATAGCCCAAGTGTTGTCAGAAGAGTTTGATCGGCCCGACGCATTGGGTATGACTCTAGGTCGGTGATGAACCTTCACCCAAATTGCTTCATGCCTCCGAGGCTGCTGTACCCGCTTCACATGTAGATCCCGCCACGACGCGCCGCTGTACCGCATTCACCATCGCCCACCATTCAACATATACACGATCCGGTTTGTGACTTAGAGTCATCCAGATCTGTGTCAAGCTAGGCCGACGAACCTTACGACGAGCTCTTCGTCACCTCCATAAACGAGAAACATGTCCTTTGTCCTTTCGTACTTCGGATATTCTGACCGCTGTCCGTTCCTTGCCGGATTACTTTGGTACCTTCCTACCAAACTTACGGCAAGGTTTACATCAGGTCCGTACACAGATGGCATACATAATAGATCCTATGGTGAGGTATAGGGATGACACTCATCTCTTCTTTATCTTGTCCGTGGTCGGCATTGAGCCGAGCTCAATCTCACACCTTGCAAGACAGGCAAGAACCCTTCTTGGACTGATCCATTTTGAACTCTTCAAAATCTTATCAAGGTATGTGCTTTGTGAAAGACCTATGAGGCGCCTCGATCTATCTCTATAGATCTTGATGCCTAATATATAAGCAGCTTCTCCAAGGTCCTTCATTGAAAAACTTTATTCAAGTAGGCCTTAATGCTGTCCAAGAGTTCTATATCATTTCCCATCAAAAGTATGTCATCTACATATAATATGAGAAATGCTACAGAGCCCACTCACTTTCTTGTAAACGCAGCTTCTCCATAAGTCTAAGATAAACCCAAACGCTTTGATCATCTCATCAAAGCGTAATGTTCCAACCGAGATGCTTGCACCAGCCCATAAATGGATCATGGAGCTTGCATACCTTGTTAGCATTCTTAGGATCGATAAAACCTTCCGCTGCATCATATACAGCTCTTCCTTAAGATAACCGCTAAGGAATGCCGCTTTGACGCCCATCTGCCATATCTCATAATCATAGTATGCAATTGCTAACATGATTCGACGGACTTAAGCGCTCGCACAGGAGAGAAAGTCTCATCAGAATCAACCTTGAACTTGCCGATAACCCTTAGCGACAAGTCGAGCTTTATAGATGGTGACATTACCATCCAATTCCGCCTTCTTCTTAAAGATCCATTTGTTTTCTATCGTCACGATCATCGGGCAAGTCTCCAAAGTCCATACTTTGTTTTCATACATGGATCCTATCTTGATTGCATGGCTTAGCCATTTGTTGGAATCGGCCCGCCATCGCTTCTTCATAGTTCAAGGTTCACCGTTGTTCAACAACATGATTTCCTGACAGGGTTGCCATACCACTAGTGTGGAACGGTCCTTGTGGACCCAATGGGTTCAAGAGCAACTTGATCCGGCACTTGATCATCATCATTCCTTCTCCTGAGGGTGTAGGCACCACAGAACATTTTCTTCCGAGCTGCACTACTTTCCGGTTCAAGAGGTAGTACTTCATCGAAGTTCTACTTTCTCCCACTTACTCTTTCGAGAGAAACTCTTTTTCCGTAAAGGATCCGCTCTGGCAACAAAGATCTTGCCTTCGGATCTAAGGTAGAAGGTATACCCAATGGTTTCCTTTAGGGTATCCTATGAAGACGATTTTCCGACTTGGGTTCAGCCAGTTGAAGTTTCGACATAAGCATCGTGATCCCCAAACTTTTAGAAACGACATACTTAGGTTTCTTCCCAAACCATAATTCATACGGTGTCGCCTCAACGGATTTAGACGGTGCCCTATTTAAAGTGAATGTAGCGATCCCCAAAATGATAGCGGTAAATCGTAAGAGACATCATAGATCGCACCATATCCAATAGAGTGCGACATTTGACGCTCGGACACCGCTACGCTGAGGTGTTCCAGCGGCGGAGTTGTGAAACGATTCCACATTTCTTGTGTACCAAATTCGTGACTTAAATATTCTCCTCCACGATCCGATCGAAGAACTTTATTTTTTCGTCACGCTGATTCTCTACCTCATTCTGAAATTCCTTGAACTTTTCAAAGGTCTCAGTTTGTGTTTCATCAAGTAGACATACCCATATCTACTCAAGTCAATGAGAGTGAGAACATAACGATATCCTCCGCGAGCCTCAACGCCATTGGACCACACATCAAGATGTATGATTTCCAATAAGTTGGTTGCTCGCCCATTGTTCCGAGAACGGAGTCTTGGTCATTTTGCCCATGAGGCATGGTTCGTATGTGTCAAATGATTCATAATCGAGACTCTAAAAGTCCATCGTAATGGAGCTTCATGCGCTTGACACCAATGTGACCAAGGCAAAGTGCCACAAGTATGGGACTATCGTTATCAACTTTACATCTTTTGGTATTCACACTATGAATATGTGTAACATTACGCTCGAGATTCATTAAGAATAAACCATCACCATCGAGCATGACCATAAAACATATCTCTCATATAAATAGAACAACCATTATTCTCGGATTTAAATGAGTAGCCATCTCAGATTAAACGAGATCCCATACAATGTTCATGCTCAAACTTGGCACTAAATAACAATTATTGAGGTTTAAAACTAACTCAGAGGTAAATGTAGAGGTAGCGTGTCGGCCATGCATCACATCGACCTTTGAACCATTCCCACAAGATCACACTCGCCCTTCGCCAGCCTCTTATTCCGCAGCCCCTCATTGAGTTACAAATATGAGCAACGCACCGTATCAAATACCAGGAGTTACTACGAAAATCGGTAAGGTACACATCAATTACATGTATATCAAATATACCTTTAGTGTTGCCGGCCTTCTTGTCCGCTAAGTATTTGGGGCAGTTCCGCTCAAAGGGTCTTCCTTTGCAATAAAAGCACTTCTCGTGCTTGGGTCCATTCTTGACTTCTTCCCGCAACTTGCTTTACGGGCGCAAACATCCTTGCCGCCCTTCTTGAAGTTCTTCTTACCTTGCTTCTTCTTGAACTTAGTGGTTTTATTGACCATCAACACTTGATGTTCTTTCTTGATTTCAACCTCACGACTTCAAAGATTGAATACTTCAGAATGGTCTTCACCATCCCTGCATATTGTAGTTCATCACAAAGCTCTTGTAGCCTGGAGCGATCAAGGATTCTGCAATGACCGCTTCGTCTGGAGGTTAATGTCCACCGACAGCGGTTGTGCAACCTGATATTTTGAGTATGTGCTCACCGATGTAACTGTTTTCCTCCATCTTACAACTATAGAACTTGTCGAGACTTTCCTCTCGACCTGGCATGAGCTTGGAAAACCATTTTCAGCTCCTCAACATCTCATATGCTCCGGTTGCTCAAAACGCTTTTGGAGCCCCGGTTCTAAGCTGTAAAGCATGCCGCACTGAACGAGGGAGTAATCATCGACGAGACTGCCAAGCATTCATAATGTCTTGGTTCTCCGATGGGTGCTTCACCTAGCGTGCTTCTAGGACATATGCATGGTATGAATATGAATTTGGTTTTTAAGTAAAACTTAGAACTTACGTTCTTACAAACATGCATTTTGTAGAAACAAAGAACTAAACAAAGAGAAAATATAGGGAGTATGAGAAATTAAATGAAGTTGAGGATAAAGGCTTTAGAAGGACTGACTTACATTAACAGCTAACACCGGCTTTATAATGCCCTTCTCCATGTCAAGGAAGGATAACTCAATTTTCACGTAATCTTCTTCATAAGCATTGCCCTGATTTCTTTTGTTGAGAGTAATTATAGATATGATAATACCGAAGGGATAGAGGATAATGAAGATAAGATGCAGATTGATGCTACATAATCAACTAATCCCTAGAAGTACAAGTGTTACAGACAAAATGTATCGACAAGAGCAATGGGCTACACTTCAGACCGGCATTGTCTCAGGTATTCTACTTGTTGGTAAGATTAAATATAGATCTGATCTTTTTAGTAAATGGTGGGCGAGGGAGATAAGATGTAGAATGCTACAATGAACTAATCTTCTCCCATAATACAAGAGTGTTTTGAACACCGTGTAATGCATAAAATGTTCTTATATTATGGGACTGAGAGAATAAGTATGGGCACAGTGATAGACCACCTCAGTCTCATAAGAGGACCGAGAGCTAAACCTCTTCAAAAGCATTGGGTTGATTCTAAATTTTGTAAGAGTCCATACGATCTTATAATGTCCACCAAATGGACGACACGAGGCTAATATGTGCAGTGATGCTACATAATCAAACAACTATGAAAGTAAGTATGGTCATACAGGCAAGAGGTACTCACAAGAGCAATGCAAAGCAAGATAGTTATGTAGATTTCGGTCCCTTGAGAACTAATGTTTTCGCTAACAGCCAGACAAGTGAGACATTAAGGCAAATGCAGAAATGTAGTTCAAATTGTGATGTGATATCAGACAGACCTTACGCTGCAATGAGACCAATGTGTAACAAGATTATTCCGCCACCGCCGGATAAATGTAGCACCGAGACTTTACGAAATTTCGCTCAAAGGCTTGCCATCGGCGCGCTTTGCCTCGTAGGAACGATACTCATCAACGAGTGCTTGAAAAGCTTAACCAACCCTTGCTCGCCATCACAATCCAGCTTTTCCCTATTATTTAAAAGAATGAAATCTTGTGTCTTCCGTCAAGAAACATATGCAGAATGACCATGAATAACATTAGTACATTACTTACGCCAGAAGTTGGAGGAAGACTGGAAATTGTTCTGGTCATGTATAATCTTTCCATGAAGGAAAGATGCGCACAAAGTTCCCGACAACAACATAAGCTTCGCTTCTAAACTGGAAGAAATGGAACAGGGTCCTATTTGCTGCAATTGGGGCTCTCTCGTTCAAAAGGATTGGCAATCGGATTTGGTGTACTCTTTGCTGAATGGGGTTTTGGTCAGACACGGTGCTATGTCAACGGCATAATCATATTATTTGGTCATAGCTGGTCTCATTGAGTTGGGGCATCGTAAATGACCAGATAGTAGGGCTAGAGTCTCGCTAGAGTTGGGGTATTTGTGGGTCGTGTGATATTGCAACTACACCTAATGGGCTATTTGATTTATCATGCCACTACTTTTCCAAATACTTTGCTTGTGCTCCTCCACGATCGCAATCGCCTCTTCCTTTTGAACCTCCGATACACAAGAACAACATTTGAATGGATAAATATGGTATGATGACAGATGGAATATGTAATCTAAAATGGATAGGCAGGCGTATTCACATACACTATGTAAACTAAGCTAATGGCAGTTCAACAAAGTAGAAGCAATGCAAAGCATCGCTTGCAAGATATGTGCGAGCAATGTAACCTTGGAAAGTTAGAGCAAGTACCTTGATGGGTGAATAAGATAGGCATCTTCCTGACTCTCCACTAGGGAGCTACATTGACTTAGGTCTCCTCTAGCTCGTAATCATGTTAGGATCATATTCTCGAGCATGAATCAGAGGTGGAGAGCGCTTGCATTGCATTGCATCCTGATTTCAGTCCCTTAATGCCAAGTTTGACAGCCATGGCATTGTTCTTCTTATTCTTTTCATGCGCAAGCTCATAATCATTATGATGCTGTTCGAATCAGATTCATGAAAACATAAAAAGTAGTCAGATTATCTATGGAATGCATTGGATTCAACTTGAGAGTGTCTCCCTATAAACCCTCGTGATATGCAAAGTTCACCTCCCAACTGCGTGACTGCACTCACACAGAAATACAAACCCCTTATGTCTCTATAATAGGCAGTAACACATTTCAAAACTGAAGTAGGAACATTAGAATCATATGAAATTCGATTTGAACAAATAAACTAAGCAATTATGAGTGGCGTAATGTTTAGCTTCAAGGGTGGAGTGTTGTAAAGGCACAAAGCAAGTAGGCAGATTGTATTCCATGTAAAAGATCGAAACCTATGTAAAAGCTGGAAATGACACTTTCTTTCTATACAATGGAGTGTTCATACTCCACACATGATGGAAGAGATCACATAGAGAAATACTATTCACTCATGTCATGGTTAAGATTTAGAAACAGGTGGTCCACCCTAAAAGAATATTGACAACAAATATGACAAGGCAAGCATAGATGTAGTGAATCAATCATTTACTTGTGAGCTTATTAGGACAAGTATGCAATTGTAATACAAAGAAGAGACCGCCAAAATCTGAATGAAGAAGTTTGTCTAGCACTTATTGTTTGCAACTAATCGACGTGAATAATTGGATATTATATCGAATGAGTAAGAAAGACAAGTAAAATTGTCAACACCGGCTTGCAGTAGTAATATGGGTCAATGTCACTATGACCAACAATCCAAAATGACTAGTTTCATCCAGGGCCGGAATTTTGAAAACCCCGTGAACTTTAGAGGTACTAAAGATTACCGAAATACCGCCATTGTAGGTAGCACTCAGCACACAACAAACCCTAATGATAGTCCTGCCTAATGAGTAATGAATCAATAGAAAATGGGTGATGAGGAGGGTCACGAGTGTTGAGGACGATCTCAGATAAATCGGGCTTGGTGGTGCTGCACGCCGAGCCTTGAACGGACTGGAAGGTAGGCACGGCAACGCCTGGCAGCGGATGCTATATGAGCAGCCCTGGCCTCCCGAGTCCGCGCCTCCTCCTAGAGTCATGCCGCCCGATGCAAGTCGCCGGGCAGGCAAAGGCCGGGGTGAGTAGAGCTCAGCGCAATGTAACAGGGAATCGGGCCTGTGGATTTACCCAAAATCCTGGTGGGCCGCCCATGGGCACCTGTAGAGATACACACCCGAGCAAGCGAACATGCATTTTCAAACTAATTTAGGAACATTTAATGACCAATTAAAAACTCCGCTTTAATAATATCAGATTGGTATTTGAACAACTAAGCTTGTTTAGCTTGATGGGTGGAGCGGTTATTATGACACGGCACGTATTCGGGATATGATCATAAAAGGGGAAACTCTAAGCATATTTTTTTAGCAAAGAGGGTTTCCTCCGATTTTATTAAAGAAACCACCACGGAACCAACATGATCAATTAAACCCTAAGCATGATCAATTAAACCATATTATGGCTATGCCATGGCAGATTTGAAGTGCAAACCGAGAAATGATATTTAGCATCCATTGTTTGCTTCAACTAAGAACTAAATTCTAAGAGCTGAAAAGAAAGTAGAGTAACCAAGTTAAGATCTATTTTCTGGTTGAGATCAAAAAGTTGAGGAGATATGAAGTACCACTTCTTATGCGCCGTAGGCATCAAAAGTGGCGGTCGTTGATGGCGTTGAAGCAGATCTGCGATGGTAGACGCATCGGGGATAAGTCCCTGCTATGTGGAAGAGAAGGTCGTGTGAGCGGCCCCGCAAAGAGGACGACGGCGCCGATGAAGCGAGAGGACGCAAGGCTATTGGTCCGTCAGCCAGGATGAGAAACCATCTCTAAAGGACGACGCGTCTTGTAGGGCTCCAGATGGTGGAGGATGGTGGCGATGGATGTGGTGGAGGACGGCGATGGATGGGGTATGACTTGAGGCTGTGGGATGGGGTGTTCTAAAGGGACGGTGTATGAATGGGAAATGGAGGAGAGGTACGGGAACCATGTTTTTGGGACGCGATGTCTAAATATGGGAAAGTTACTAACTTAGCCCCTGCTTAAAATTTGGACATCTCACGGTTGGGGATAGGATTTAATCTCAGATCTCGCCAATATTTGCCTGTAGCGATTTTGGGCGAGGAGAGGGTGGTTGGCGCCACGGTGTATGAACGGGCTGACAGTAGGCGGTGTGTCACGCCCGAGTGAAGTTACAAACCTGCCCTATTGAAAATATTTGCCTACATCGATTTCGCCGAGTCGAGTTTGTTTTGCCGCCCACCGTATGAATGGGGAATGGAGGAGAAACAGAGGTCTTTCGACGAGCTTGAATCAAATGTGTTTTGTCGCCATGTTTGACGCCCACCGGTCGGAATGAATGGGCTCGAGAGGTCGTGGTCACGCCTAATTGAAGTTACTAACCTACCCCTATTTAGAGCAAAGGGAAATCCCGATGGATTGTCCGTAATGGGTAGAGTAATTTATCTCCCAAACACTTGGCTTGGGAAGCCGACGGGAGTGGACATTTTGCTGCTTCTTCAATTTTGGGACAATAAGCATCCACGCTACCCTAGCAACTAAATTCAATCCATTTTGTATTCCTATATGAATCTTTATAAATCATTCTATGTGTTTTTATATATCTTCAAAAGGACGACAAAGATGTATTCCAATCGTCATATATGAATATGGTTTACAAATGCCGATACTCAAATTCAGAAACTAGAATCCAGTTTAAGGTGAATTCAATATTTGGAACACTTCATGTCCAACTCAAATGTCATGCAGCATAATGTGTACTCCCATTTAGATATGTACACGTTTATGTATCAAGATTCAAATACCGAGTCAATCAACCAAGAATGTATGTAACTAATGCATATATAAACACTTATAGAGTATATGGATCAATAATATCAACTAACATACATAAGCCGTGATCATGTACTTTTTTTTACAACAACATCTTTTTTAGCCAAGCATCTTGGCCCTTTCCGATGCATGCCACTTATGGTCCATCTATACTACTACTATTCCTGAATGCACATTCAGCCCGGGCATATTTGTAGGTCCTGCACAGCAATCCAAATGAAATGTCTCCAGTCTTATCAATTAATACAGACTTGTGCTCAAATAAAATTACAAACAAACAAAAACAATTATTACATGATCTAAAAACAAATGGTTTGATTGATTACATGAATGACAACACAAAGGTTATTCAACTATGGAAAGAACATTTCACCTATGATTTACTAAGTAGGAATTTAATTTCCTTTTTTCCTTTCAGACCTTAATAATCTGGTCGGCCTCAGCTTGCTTCGCTTTTGAAATCCACCAAATATTTAATGGTTTCTTGAGTACTGCTTGGATTGTGCTGTTTGCTTCCTCAACATGTCAACTTCATCTCTAAGTGCGTATGTAATCTCTTTCTACCACTAGTTTAGCCTCTAGAGCATCAAGCAGTTGGCAATTCATAATGCACGACAATGGTGCCATCATAGGATGATGCAACGTCCATGGGGACCTCGCTTTTGATCTTGGGCTAACCTTTTTGCCATTAAAGTTCAGATTGATTCGAAAGTTGAAGTTAGCAAAACATCTCAACGGGAGTTATAACAGCAAACCGTTAAACAAACAAGGAATTAAAGAGTTTCAATTGATGCTGAAAAGTAGTTATTAACATCATTGTAACCCGTTGTTGCAAGAGCGCAGTTAAACAAACAAGTAGATATTTGTTAAGGCAAACAGTAATTCTTAACAAGTATCAAACACATAGATAGGCGCAGTCTACAATATGATTAACAGGCTGTGCCATTATGTAATCAGAGCAAACTAAATTAAGCCAAGCAACATTATTGAACAATTTTGTAAGTGGCTAACTAAAATTCCGAAGGTGTAAATCGAACTTATGCTAGTTCTTTACAGCACACTGCAACTTTTTCGCTTACAAGGTTGTACAAGGAGTCCATGGCATCAATTGCTTGGATACGTCCCAATACTTCTTTCTTCCCACACCGCATGGGTAAGTCGAATGGTTAATCTGGTAAGATGGTGGCCCTTGATATGTTATATGAGGACGTAGTCGACTAGTTGTAGCCAAACACATCACACTTGCTTTTACTGTATATTTCATGCGATTACTTTTGGCATATCGAGATCTAAGCAATCTACAATAGGATGAAAAGACTGCATCCTTCACATTATTGGCTAACCTACCATAGAAACAAGCAATTCAACCATTCTGTGGGTAAATCAAAAGCGCCATCGAATATTTTTCACTATCCAATCATACACGCAAAAGGCGACCCACCATAGGGCTGGATGGGCGGCCACCTGTGGCTGGAAAGTGTGCACCTAGTTTGAGTCGTCTGTGTTGGCCCACGCTAGTTTTGTTCGCCCCAACGCATTTGAGCAGGCAATGTAAAAAATGAAGAAAATGTTTCAATTTGATGGGCCAATAACATAAGTGCAAGGCAGGCCCTATAGCAGGCTCACATGCCCAAACGAGCGCCTCCCATATCGATCGATGCAGGAAAATCCCAATTCATTCGCTCCAGCCTCCGGCCCCGTTCGCCCTAACCTAGCCGCTGGACAGACCGACACACACTTCCTCGCGCTTCTTGTTGGAGGGCGCCGGGCTTCAAGCCAACGGAAGGACAAGAAGATGAAGATCCAACCTGGTGTAGCTCGTGGGAGGCAGCGGCGGCAAGACAGGCATGGCATCGAAGCTTGCAAGAACGGACAACAAGTAGCTTGCAAGAGTAGCATGCGCAACGAAAGGTACATCACACCCTGATTATATCTAATTCAACTCTTCAATTCTCGCCAATAGTTAAACCTCGACGGTGTTGTAAACTGCTTGTATGTAGGGAATCTATGAGAAATGAAACCAATTTCTACTTATTTTATAACTCCCCAATCAATACTGAATCACCGAATCTGATGTATCTAATCAAGTTTCAGCAAACATACAAGCTCATGTTGTTCTTGAGCTCAAGTGTCTAATGAACAGATCGCATGAAGGATTTGATGCAAACATTTTACATGCTCCCGGTGATGAACATATAGTGTCTAATGAGGGATCTAATGCAAGCATTTTGCAAGCTCATTGAAGGATTTAGTGTCTAATGATGATCTACTATGTTGAGAGAGATGTAGATTTGCAGCATTGATGACAAGCAAATTATAGTGCATTTTCATAGCTTGAGGAAACGCCGAGGCCATCTACCGTAAAGTCCCGTATCATGACAACATAGCATAAATACTTTTCTAATCTGTTGTTTGAAACTATTGGCATACTTGTGCAGGATAGATATATTGATATGCAGTTTACACTGGTTATACGGCAATTACACTTTGATATTTTCAGCGAGAACTAATAATTCAAGCAGGTATGCACTATGTTTGTAGTCCTTGTACACCATGTTGCATTTTGTGTTTTTGGTGCTTGCATCATTTAGTGTTTATAATCTGAACTACTTTGGATCATTAGCTGTTTTCAAAGTGCATGTAGCTTCACATTTCTCAAGTTATGTTGATTTCGAGTGCAAGTGCCTTCGTATTTTTAAGTTAAATGTTCTTCAGTAAATTGAATCGTGGATCAGACCCACACACAAATCATACACGAATGCCAAGATAAATTAAATGAAATGCAGGACTTACGCTAGCTCTTGTATAGGCTCACCTGAGCTTGCTGTGCTTGGGATGTTCCATGTACAAGTCCATGTTACCACTTGCTTGGATGCAGGCCTTGTGCTCCTTGCATCCCTCCTGCATTTTTGACACCGGTAATGGTTGATCAAATAAGAGGAATTGACCTTGATGTTGTACCGAGGACAGATACTTACAAGGTTATACGTGTGCGTGATGTACCGATCCCGAGAAACCGCCATGCTTCGCTAAAAATGGATTTGCTTGTTTCAGATGATATCTCCGTAAGAAATAAGAGTTAAAGTCGAGTTGCATAGGCGCAGTAAGCTAAGAGAGCAGTGAAAGGATATCCAAACATCGCCGGACGGTGCACAAGGGAGTGATGTGTGGATACCTAGTCGGCCGGCATTTGGGCATGCTCGCTTAGCTAGAGTGCGGGTCATCAGAGCCGTTGAGGGTGATGTGCTAGCATTGGCTACGTGGCATGAATGCGGATCTTGAGTGGCAGCGAGCGCTATGATGGATGGACGAGACCAGGTGAAGCCCCAACGCCTCGGCGGAGGTGCGACGATGTGCTCCATGAAGTAGCCCCGTGAGCTGGGAGAGGCGTCAAGAAGCGCACCTGATGCGGTGGAACTCGGTGTCTGTGGAGGCACGCGGTTGCGGGCGGCCGACGTTGCCTATGGGACCACCCGGCAAGCGGGACGAGGGCGTGATGAGGTAGCTTGCAAGGTGGTGAAGCGACCCCACGCCCCACAGGTGGGGAACGGTAGGGAAAGAGACGAGACGAGGGCGATTCGAGGTTGGCGTAATTAGGGATTTGAGCAATGGTGCGAAGGGGACAAGGAGAAGAGAGATTTGCAGGCTAGAATTGGGGCCGCCAGATATTTCAATCCAAACGTGGAAGCGCCGAACTTATATTGTCGTCATTCTTTTTTGGGGGAGGTGGTTGGGTGCTACGCCGTCTGTCCGGCCACACGCCACTACCCAGACAGATTATGTCTGGTGCTAAGGCACCTGCCTTTGTGTCCATGACATGTGGGCCCAACAGGTGGCCCACATGTCACCACCCAAGGGCAGTTGCCTTTTAAGGCATCAAGCTGGCTCAATTTTATTACCCACCTCGGTTCGTTCGGTGCCTACATTTGAGAATGCAAACGAATCTGTATGTATTACCATGCCCGTGTTTTCCTTGCAATAATTAGTCATTCGAACGAGATACTCCATCCGCTCCTTTTGTAAGTCGTTCGCATAAACTTAAAATGAATTGTTTTGCACATTGTCCAAATGTCTTCAAGGTCTTATAAAAGTGAACAGAGGGAGTACTATAAATTAATTAATGAGGAGTTATTTGAAAAAATTGAACGATACCACGCTAACGTGATTAGAGTGTGTCACATAATTAGTTATTTGAATTAGAGGTGTGTCATGTAGTTAGTTATTTGAATTAGAGTGTGTGTCACGTAGTTTATCTCCAATTCTAACGTGGATTTCGTGATTTCACCGATCCACGCTACTTTTTAATACAAATTCATATGTATATGATGAACACCATGGTAGTGAGAAAACTTTGGATGGATTCAAACATATGACCTACAAAATAGCACAACAAATTGAGTCAATATCAACTTTTCAACTTAGTATGGCACGAATTCAAATAATTACCCAGATGCCTGGTCCTTAGTTCAAATCATCGATATAAGTCTCAGACTATGTACATTCAAATATTGTTTTTAGCCCCCTCAAGACAAACGCTACATACTTCCTATATCGGCAATCTTCCTCTCCTAACCACCTTAGGAAGCATCGGTTTCAACACACGCTCATTCTTTTCTCCATGTTTCGATCTCTAAGTCTCTAAACTACAAGCCCTTTTTCCACTGCTACTAAATGTATTTACCTCACACACGCCATTGCACCCCATGCCGAGCTCTCTCTCTCTCTCTCCCCCTCTCCTCTCATCTCTAAATACATGCATTGCCTATCTAGCCCCCTCTAACCTCTCATGCAAGACGCATTTATTAACGTATATCCAGGTCACTCTCGAGATCTGTTTCACTTTTCTTCCAAGACGGGCCACACTCGCTCAATCTCGCTCTCTTTATCTCGAGTCTCGCTTAACTCGCTTTCTTTTCACACACAAATGATATATCTCCTCTTCGGCCTCGATCATAACTCTATACTCTCACGCAGATTGTCTATCTAGGTCACCATCCAAGTTGCCACCACTCTTCGACCTCATGGTGGGCCACGCCACCAATCTCTCTCTCTCTCTCTCTCTCGTAAGCGATGTCTCGATTGACTTTTGCTCTTCTGACAAAACGATATATCACCATGTTTGAGCCCAATTGCCTATTCACATTGTATACTTCTCACGCACATCGCCTATCTAGGTCACTCTTTCCAACCTGCCTCACTCTTTCTCGATCACACGATCTACCCTATGTGATCGGGTTGACCTTGCTTCCTCCCACACACAAAATATATCTACACGCCTGGATCGGATCATCTCTCAAGCTCTATCTTACAACCTCACCCTTGCCAAAAGCTCAATCGGACAATATCTCTCCAGAGCATATATATTTGTTCAATGAATGTCGGACCACACCACTTTGTCTCTCAATCTATATGTCTCTCGATGACCTCGCTTTCATAATCAGATCTTCCACGCTGAAGCTACTATTTCCATCCTCGCAGCCGGAGCTATTTACATTGCGAGGGCACTCCAACCTTGGATTAATTGTAGGCATTTATTCCGCCGGTTTAGATTATATTTTGAGCATTCGCCCACAACTATCCAAACACCGCTGTAAACCCACGCAACTCCATAGTTGATTTCCTCAGCTCGGTCATCGCTTCTCGCACGCCCTTTCACCTTCAACGAAGCACCATGGTATTATTGAGAAAACTATGTTGTTCTCTTTAATTATTATAAATACAAAACTACACAACCGATAGTCCACTTGAAATGGAAACAAATTTCGACCCACAAATTAAAGTGCTACAACTACATTAACATCGAAATGCCCATATGTCATGAACAAATTTAACCCATATACAAATTAAAAAATAAAGGACGAGATCTAAACATGCGAACGCCTTCAAGTCCGCATCGCCAATAGGCAACACGAATAGCAATGTTTGTTGTACCCTGAGGAAACTTGGGTGTCCGGATTTAACCATCATCACGCCGACTCCAAGACTATGAAGATAAAAGATTGAAGACTTCATTCCGCGTCCGATGGGACTTTCTCATGGAAGGCAAGCTTCATGATACAGATATGTAGATCTCCACCATTGTAATGTTGGGGAACATTGCACAAATTAAAAAATTTATGGTTTCACCAAGATCCATCTATGAGTTCATCTAGCAACGAGTCATGGGAGAGATTTATCTACATACCACTTGTAGATCACGATGGAAACGCTCAAGGAACGTGATGATGGAGTCGCATCGCCGGATTCAAATCACCGATGACCAAGTGCCGAACGGACAGCACTCTGCTGCTCAACACACACGACGGAATCGACACGCCTCCTTCTTTGATCCAGCAAGGGGAAGGAGAGGTTGAGGAAGAAGGCTCCAGCAGCAGCACGACGGTGTGATGATGGTGGAGAGGCAAGATCTCACTGTGGCTTCGCCAGCACTCAACGGAGGAGGAGAGGTCTGGGAGGGAGAGGCTGCGCTTGATGTGTCTTGCAGCCCTCCCTCACCCCCATTTATAGGGAAGGGGCATGCCCCTCTAGATGAGATCTAGAGGGGGGGCGCCGTGGAGGGGGCTTGCCCCCTGCAGGGGGCGCCTCCACTAGGTTCCCCCAACCCTAGGCGCATGGGCCTGGCATGCCACCTCCAGGGCTGGTTCTCGTCCTTCAGGCCCATGAGGCCCCTCCGAGAGGTGGCCCTCCCGTGGACCCCTCGAACTTCTCCGTGGCCCCGATAATACCGATATGCCCTCAAACTTCCTCGGTGTCCGTATGACAACTTCCCATATAAATCTTCACCTCCCGACCATTCCGAACTCCTCGTGACGTCCGGGATCTCATCCGACCAACAACATTCGTAATCACATACAAGTCTTCCATAACCCTAGGCCACCGAACCTTATGTGTAGACCCTACGGTTCGAGATGCGACATGACCGACGATTCTCGTCAATAACCAACAGCGGATCTGGATACCCATGTTGGCTCCTACATACTCCTCGATGATCTCATCGATGAACCACGATGTCGAGGATTCAAGCAACCTCAGATACTATTCCTTTGTCGACGGTATGTTACTTGCCCGAGATTCACGCCGATATCCCAATACCTCGCTCAATCTTCAAGCACGCAAGTCACTTTACTGCATCAGAATGCATGATCCCGTGACTGCACACTTGGTCACTTTGAGCTCATTATGATGATGCACTACCGAAAGGGCCCAAGATACCTCTCCGCACGGAGGACAAATCCCAGCCTCGATCCGGTCAACCCAATGTACACTTTCGAGATACCGTAGTGCACCTTTATAGTCACCCAGCTTACTTTGTGACGCTTTGTACACCCAAAGCACTCCTACGGTATCCGGAGTTACACGATCTCATGGTCTAAGGAAAGATACTTGACATTGGAAAAGCTCTAGCAAAACTAACTACACGATCTTGTGCTATGCTTAGGATTGTCTTGTCCATCACATCATTCTCCTAATGATGTGATCCCGTTATCAATGACATCCAATGTCCATAGTCGAAACCATGACTATCTATTGATCAACGAGCTAGTCAACTAGAGGCTCACTAGGGACATATTGTGGTCTATGTATTCACACGCGGTATTACGATTTCCGGATAATACAATTATAGCATGAATAAAAGACAATTATCATGAACAAGGAAATATAATAATAATCCTTTATTATTGCCTCTAGGCATATTTCCAACAGCTCCCACTTGCACTAGAGTCAATAATCTAGTTACATTGTGATGAATCGAACACCCATAGAGTTCTCGTGTTGATCATGTTTTGCTCGAAGAGGTTTAGTCAATATCCGCGACATTCAGATCCGTATGCACTTTGTAATTTCTATGTCTCCATCTTGAACATTTTCACGGATGGAGTTGAAGCGACGCTGATGTGCCCGGTCTTCTTGTGAAACCTGGGCTCTTGGCAAGTAATAGCCCAAGTGTTGTCAGAAGAGTTTGATCGGCCCGACGCATTGGGTATGACTCTAGGTCGGTGATGAACCTTCACCCAAATTGCTTCATGCCTCCGAGGCTGCTGTACCCGCTTCACATGTAGATCCCGCCACGACGCGCCGCTGTACCGCATTCACCATCGCCCACCATTCAACATATACACGATCCGGTTTGTGACTTAGAGTCATCCAGATCTGTGTCAAGCTAGGCCGACGAACCTTACGACGAGCTCTTCGTCACCTCCATAAACGAGAAACATGTCCTTTGTCCTTTCGTACTTCGGATATTCTGACCGCTGTCCGTTCCTTGCCGGATTACTTTGGTACCTTCCTACCAAACTTACGGCAAGGTTTACATCAGGTCCGTACACAGATGGCATACATAATAGATCCTATGGTGAGGTATAGGGATGACACTCATCTCTTCTTTATCTTGTCCGTGGTCGGCATTGAGCCGAGCTCAATCTCACACCTTGCAAGACAGGCAAGAACCCTTCTTGGACTGATCCATTTTGAACTCTTCAAAATCTTATCAAGGTATGTGCTTTGTGAAAGACCTATGAGGCGCCTCGATCTATCTCTATAGATCTTGATGCCTAATATATAAGCAGCTTCTCCAAGGTCCTTCATTGAAAAACTTTATTCAAGTAGGCCTTAATGCTGTCCAAGAGTTCTATATCATTTCCCATCAAAAGTATGTCATCTACATATAATATGAGAAATGCTACAGAGCCCACTCACTTTCTTGTAAACGCAGCTTCTCCATAAGTCTAAGATAAACCCAAACGCTTTGATCATCTCATCAAAGCGTAATGTTCCAACCGAGATGCTTGCACCAGCCCATAAATGGATCATGGAGCTTGCATACCTTGTTAGCATTCTTAGGATCGATAAAACCTTCCGCTGCATCATATACAGCTCTTCCTTAAGATAACCGCTAAGGAATGCCGCTTTGACGCCCATCTGCCATATCTCATAATCATAGTATGCAATTGCTAACATGATTCGACGGACTTAAGCGCTCGCACAGGAGAGAAAGTCTCATCAGAATCAACCTTGAACTTGCCGATAACCCTTAGCGACAAGTCGAGCTTTATAGATGGTGACATTACCATCCAATTCCGCCTTCTTCTTAAAGATCCATTTGTTTTCTATCGTCACGATCATCGGGCAAGTCTCCAAAGTCCATACTTTGTTTTCATACATGGATCCTATCTTGATTGCATGGCTTAGCCATTTGTTGGAATCGGCCCGCCATCGCTTCTTCATAGTTCAAGGTTCACCGTTGTTCAACAACATGATTTCCTGACAGGGTTGCCATACCACTAGTGTGGAACGGTCCTTGTGGACCCAATGGGTTCAAGAGCAACTTGATCCGGCACTTGATCATCATCATTCCTTCTCCTGAGGGTGTAGGCACCACAGAACATTTTCTTCCGAGCTGCACTACTTTCCGGTTCAAGAGGTAGTACTTCATCGAAGTTCTACTTTCTCCCACTTACTCTTTCGAGAGAAACTCTTTTTCCGTAAAGGATCCGCTCTGGCAACAAAGATCTTGCCTTCGGATCTAAGGTAGAAGGTATACCCAATGGTTTCCTTTAGGGTATCCTATGAAGACGATTTTCCGACTTGGGTTCAGCCAGTTGAAGTTTCGACATAAGCATCGTGATCCCCAAACTTTTAGAAACGACATACTTAGGTTTCTTCCCAAACCATAATTCATACGGTGTCGCCTCAACGGATTTAGACGGTGCCCTATTTAAAGTGAATGTAGCGATCCCCAAAATGATAGCGGTAAATCGTAAGAGACATCATAGATCGCACCATATCCAATAGAGTGCGACATTTGACGCTCGGACACCGCTACGCTGAGGTGTTCCAGCGGCGGAGTTGTGAAACGATTCCACATTTCTTGTGTACCAAATTCGTGACTTAAATATTCTCCTCCACGATCCGATCGAAGAACTTTATTTTTTCGTCACGCTGATTCTCTACCTCATTCTGAAATTCCTTGAACTTTTCAAAGGTCTCAGTTTGTGTTTCATCAAGTAGACATACCCATATCTACTCAAGTCAATGAGAGTGAGAACATAACGATATCCTCCGCGAGCCTCAACGCCATTGGACCACACATCAAGATGTATGATTTCCAATAAGTTGGTTGCTCGCCCATTGTTCCGAGAACGGAGTCTTGGTCATTTTGCCCATGAGGCATGGTTCGTATGTGTCAAATGATTCATAATCGAGACTCTAAAAGTCCATCGTAATGGAGCTTCATGCGCTTGACACCAATGTGACCAAGGCAAAGTGCCACAAGTATGGGACTATCGTTATCAACTTTACATCTTTTGGTATTCACACTATGAATATGTGTAACATTACGCTCGAGATTCATTAAGAATAAACCATCACCATCGAGCATGACCATAAAACATATCTCTCATATAAATAGAACAACCATTATTCTCGGATTTAAATGAGTAGCCATCTCAGATTAAACGAGATCCCATACAATGTTCATGCTCAAACTTGGCACTAAATAACAATTATTGAGGTTTAAAACTAACTCAGAGGTAAATGTAGAGGTAGCGTGTCGGCCATGCATCACATCGACCTTTGAACCATTCCCACAAGATCACACTCGCCCTTCGCCAGCCTCTTATTCCGCAGCCCCTCATTGAGTTACAAATATGAGCAACGCACCGTATCAAATACCAGGAGTTACTACGAAAATCGGTAAGGTACACATCAATTACATGTATATCAAATATACCTTTAGTGTTGCCGGCCTTCTTGTCCGCTAAGTATTTGGGGCAGTTCCGCTCAAAGGGTCTTCCTTTGCAATAAAAGCACTTCTCGTGCTTGGGTCCATTCTTGACTTCTTCCCGCAACTTGCTTTACGGGCGCAAACATCCTTGCCGCCCTTCTTGAAGTTCTTCTTACCTTGCTTCTTCTTGAACTTAGTGGTTTTATTGACCATCAACACTTGATGTTCTTTCTTGATTTCAACCTCACGACTTCAAAGATCAAGATGTATTTGGATTTGAAGAATATTTTCCGTGGACCGAATGAAGAAGGATATTATGAGTATGTAGCAGTTTATGCACGATGTCGAAAGTAAAGGCGGAACATCGTGGCCAGCAGGATTGTTACAACCATTGCCGATACCCGAATGGAAGTGGATAAACTAGGCATGGATTTCATCACAGGTTTGCCAAAGACCCGCTCAGATATGACTCGATTTGGGTCATAGTCGATCGCTTGACCAAGGTAGCCCATTTCATTCCAAATAAGACTACCTATAGCAAAGGTTAAGTTGGCAAAGATATACATGTCCAGAATTGTGTGTTTACACGGAATTCCAAGGAGCATTGTATCGCATGGGGAACCCAGCTTTACTTCAAATTTTGGAACCAGCTTGCACTAAACATTGGGAACCCGATTGAATTCAGCACAGCTTTCCACCCACGCAATCGATGGACAAACCGAGAGAGTCAACCAGATTTTGGAGGACATGTCGAGAGCTTGTGCACTAGATTATGGATCTAGTTAGATGACAATTTGTCAGATGCAGAATTTTCCTACAACAACAGCTACTAAACCAGTTTAAAGATGGCACCTTTCGAGGCCTTGTATGGAAGAAGGTGCAGGACACCATTGTCATGGGACTAAACTCGAGATCGCCATTGTTTGGACCAGATTTGATTAAGGAGTCCAACAGAAAGTTGTTGATTCGAGATGTGCTCAAGGTAGCCCACCTGCATGTAAGAGCTATGCCGATTCAAAGCGCAGCGATTGAGTACGGTTGGAGACAGAGTATATCTCAGAGTATCCCCGCCGAGGAGTGAAGCGCTTTGGAGTTAAAGGAAAGTTAGCACCCCTGCTTTGTTGGACCATATAAGATCTTGCAACGCATGGGAGAAGTTATGATAAGTTGGAACTGCCAAGGACTGTCAGAGTTCATGATGTATTCCATGTTTCTCAGCTTGAAGAAATGTCACCTCGAGATAGCAGCGGTACCGCTAAGAGACACAAAGCCACCGGAGGCAATTCAGTTGAAGGATGACTTGACATATGAGGAAAAACCGTTAAGATTCTCGATTATGCCAGCAGAGTTACCCGCAGCAAGGTTATCAAGTTTTGCAAAGTTCAAGGAGCCACCACACCGAGGATGAAGCCACCGGGAAAGAGAGGAAGTTTTGCTTAAGGACCACCTCACCTATTTTCTAGTTAACCCAATCTCGAGGGCTAGATTCATCTTATAGGTTTGTAACATCCCAAATTTTCAATTTGGAATGTTATACATTAGGTCATCATGCATATCATATTTTCTCGCATTTTCCGATCCTAAAAAAAATTTCACGCAACTCAAGGACCCTGAGAGAGTTGAAGTTTCATAATTTTCATATTTGGGATCTCTCAAATTTTGAAAATAGGATCATTGGATTATTTAAATTATCTTCATAAAGTTTTCCTACAAAAATATCTTGAGAGGGAATAATATGACTTTCCCAAACAATTAGGAAAAATGAAGATATTATAAATAAACCAAATTTGGTTTTTGGAGATTTATTTTGCTTAGGCAAAAATGAGCATTTTAAAATTTTTGTGCAGGTATATTGTTTTTAAAGTTCGTTTTGTTCGACTCATTTTTAGGAGTCGGAGAAAATTTGTTTTAATTAATTTGGAGTTCATTTGATATTTATTTTATTTGTTTTGTTTTAAATTTTATAAAAAACGCTACTCGACCGAGGCTCCACTGCCCAAACCAGCCAGCCCTGTGCCCAGCCGCCTGCCCACCTCCCTCTCCTCCCGCCTCCGCCGCCCGAGCGCCTGTGCTCTCACACAGACGCCCCGCCGCCCGAGTCCGCCTCGCCTGACCTCGCCTCCCAAGCCACCACCGCCGCCTCATAAATACCCCCGCCCTCTCTCACCTCGCCTCACGCCTCCCGACCCGAGCCGCCGCCAAACGCCATGGCCATGCCTGCCGCCGAGCGACGCCTGAACCCCACCTCGCCTCCGACCTCACGAGACTCGCTGACCGGGCCAAGAGCCACCGAGGTAGCCGCCTACCTACGCCGATTCGGTTTTCTCCTGAACCGTCCGGTTTTTTTTTAAAAATATATATATATATGTTCGGTTTTTAAAAAAACCTAGATTGGTTTTATTTTTTCGGTTTTCTTAATTAACGGACGCTCACCGAACTGCTCGCTTTCAGTGAACGCGCTCGTTAGATTCGCTCGTTAACTAACGCTCGCTTTTAACTCGCTCGTCGCTTTTTTTTTAATCGGAATTAATCCGCTATTTTTCTAATTTGATTTCGATCTGATTTTCAAAACTGTTTTATTTCGCCGCTTATCGGAATCAGTGATTCGCTACCGAGTTTCAGAACGAAACCGCCGCCCGACTACTCTACTTTCACAGAGTTTTGCCACTGTGAAATTTTGACCTAATTTCAGATTGCTAAACCGAGACGCTTCTCTCGAGTTTCGACTTTCGAGTTTATTTTGATTCGATTCTTTTCAACCAGGGTTCTAAGTTGAACTCTCCGTTAGATCTTTTATTCGAGATTTCTCGCATTAGATGAATACTTATTGTATGCTTGTTGTTTGTCTCGTTAGATCACCCGAGTGCGCCGCTTGTTACTCAATCTCTAGGACTCATGGATCATCGAAGGCAAGTAACACTTTGATCATACCCTTCTACGCCTAGTTTTATGCATTAGATCTATTCCTCAAACACTTGCATGATTAGGATCTAATTAAATTGTGGGTTTGGGAAGTAGATTGAGGTAGTACCTATTACCTGCTTTTACTTATGAAACCTTGGGAGTTACTTCTACGCTTGCTTGTTCATGCCATGCTATGCTAGTAGACGGGATTGGGTGAGTGAATATCCATGATGATGTGAGATTGTTTAATTAATGGTTTATCTAAGGTGGCAACCTAACACACATCCGGGTGGATTGAGGCACCTGGTTTCTATCAGACTTGCCTGTTTTTCTTCGACCGCCACCTGTGCTCTAAGGGATCATAAGATTATTCAAACCGAAACTTCCGTAGCAGCCACAAGCCAATTATGGGCTCATGAGTTGACTAAGTCGTATGTAACTCTTACGGTAGGCTAGCTGATGTAGGGATGTAGGTTGGTACGGTCTCACCCACATGTAAGGTGCTAGCGCTCGAAAGACTATGTCTCGTCATCCGCTTTCAAACACCATGTAGTGCGAGAATCAAGCGGAGGCGATCGAGTCTTGTGGGGAAAAGTGCGCAAACCTCTCGCAGAGTGTAATAAACTAATCATGATTAGCCGTGTCCCTGTTATGGACGATTTGAGTATCCGTATTTGATTATCATGTGAATCTCAACATGTTACTTTTAAATAAAAGATATTGGGTTTTGATGAGTACTTTTAATTGGGATTGAGGATGTCTGTCAACCATCTTCAATGTTTAACAACCACCATGATAGTTAAATAAAATTATTCCTTTGATGTAGGGAAAATCAGCTTTATGCAATGTAATCAGAGAGCCTTACCACCAGCCAAATATGCATGTAGTATAGGCTTATTCATTCATTGCTTTTATGTGTTACATTGCCAGATATTCCATGTGTCAACCTGCTTGGCTGCAACTTTTCACGCTATGCATTTTTTTCATTTATTTGTAAGGTGTTAGGTCGTGGTTCTATACTCAAGGATGCCGCTGGAGTTGATGGACTCGCTTATCTTCCAAGCCTTCCATTGTTATTATTAGATGGCCTTAAGCCATATTTTTTATTCAATTCCCTTGTGGACAACGATGTAATAAGTGTGTGATTGCTACTCGCTATAAATCCTTCAAGCACTGTGTGGTGTCAAGACATCGATCCAGTGGATGACACGAGCACAGAGCGCTAGATCCATTCGGTCTGGTCGCTACATCTTGGGAGAATCTTCTTCTTTGTAGGGTGTCATACACTCATTGAGTAGTGTCCGGTCTCCACAATTGTAGCAATTTCGCCTCGACTAGAAGATCTTTTGTCATTGTAGGACCTTGACTTGGAGATTCTTTCTTCACTTTTACTCTTGTAGAATTTGTTGAAGTTCTTCACCATTAACCTCAATTCTTCATTGAAGGTTTGTTTCTCACTTGAAGATGTGGGGGCTTCACATGAGGCTTTGTAAGCACCACCTGACTTGTTGTGAAGTTCCTCCTTATCCTTGAGTGACATCTCATGAGCAACAATTCTTCCAATGACTTCCGTTGGCTTGAGATCTTTGTAATTTGGCATCATTTGGATGATTGTGCACACGGTATCATATTTTCCATCCAATGCTCTTAGGATCTTTTTGATGATGAATCTGTCGGTCATTTCTTCACTTCCTAAGCCGGCAATCTCATTTGTGATAAGAGCAAGCCTAGAGTACATTTCAGCGACACCTTCACCATCCTTCATTTTGAACTTGTCTAGCTGACTTTGGAGCACATCCAACTTGGATTCCTTGACGGAGTCGGTACCTTCATGCATATCAATCAAAGTATCCCAAATTTCCTTTGCATTCTCAAGACGGCTGATTTTGTTGAATTCTTCGGGGCACAAGCCATTGAAGAGGATATCACAAGCTTGAGCGTTGTATTGCAACATCTTCAACTCTTCCGCACTAGGTTCATGGTTCGATTCTCTCCCATCAAATAATTCACCTTGCAAACCAATACACACAATAGCCCAAACGGCGGGGTTATGTCCGAGAATATGCATTTTCATCTTATGCTTCCAACTAGCAAAATTAGTGCCATCAAAGTAAGGACCTCTATGGTGATAATTTCCCTCGCTAGACACCATACTCTCCTAGGTTGTGAAACCAAGGCTATGACCACCAAGAGCTATGGAAATCAAAGCAAATGGAGACCAATGCTCTGATACCACTTGTAGGACCTTGAAGTATGTATAGAGGGGTGATTAGACTACTTGACCAATTAAAACTTAACCTTTTCCCAATTTTAGACTTTGGCAGATTTTAGCTATCTTTGAACAAGTCAAGCAATCTTCACGCAATTCAAGCAAGCATGCAAAGAGTATATAGGCAGCGGAAAATAAAAGCATGCAACTTGCAAGAATGTAAAGGAAGGGTTTGGAGGATTCAAATGCAATTGGAGACACGGATTTTTTGTCGTGGTTCCGATAGGTGGTGCTATCGACATCCACGTTGATGGAGACTTCAACCCACGAAGGGTAACGGCTATGCTGAGTCCACGGAGGGCTCCACCCACTAAGGGTCCACGAAGAAGCAACCTTGTCTATCCCACCATGGCCGCCGCCCACGAAGGACTTGCCTCACTAGCGGTAGATCTTCACGAAGTAGGCGATCTCCTTGCCCTTACAAACTCCTTGGTTCAACTCCACAATCTTGTCTGAGGCTCCCAAGCGACACCTAGCCAATCTAGGAGACACCACTTCCAAGAAGTAACAAATGGTGTGTTGATGATGAACTACTTGCTCTTGTGCTTCAAATGATAGTTCCCCAACACTCAACTCTCTCTCACAGGATTTGGATTTGGTGGAAAGAAGATTTGAGTGGAAAGCAACTTGGGGAAGGCTAGAGATCAAGATTCATATGGTTGGAATGGAATATCTTGCCCTCAACACATGAGTAGGTGGTTCTCTCTCTAACTGTAAGTTGGAAGTGTAGGTTTGTTCTGATGGCTCTTCCACGAATGAAGAGGAGGTGGAGGGTATATATAGCCTCCACACAAAATCTAACTGCTACACACAATTTAACAAACTCGTGGGACCGAATTATCAAACCCGGTCGGACCGATTTAGTAAACCTAGTGACCGTTAGGGTTTTCGTGGACTGACATGCAACTCGGTAGGACCGATATGGTTAGGTTAGGCATAACATAATCTCGGTGAGACTGACATACAAACTCGTGAGACCGAATTTGGTAATTAGCAAACCGAGAGTTGGTCGTAAACTCGGGGGGACTGATTCGCTTTTCTGGTGAGACCGAAAAGTTACGAAAGGGAAACAGAGAGTTTACATTGCAATCTCGGTGGGTCTTCTGTTAGACCGAAACGTTACGAAGGGAAACAGAGAGATTACAATCCCATCTCGGTGAGACTGAGATCCCTATCGGTGAGACCGATTTGCCTAGGGTTTGTGGCAGTGGCTATGACATTTGAACTTGGTGGCACTGGATAGAAAGAATCGGTAGGGCCGAGTTTGACTTTAGGTTTAGGTCATATGTGGATGTGATAAAGTAGTGGATGGTTTTGGAGCATATCACTAAGCACATGAAGCAAAAGGCTCATCAAGCAACACCTCATCCCTCCTTGATAGTATTGGCTTTTCCTATAGACTCAATGTGATCTTGGATCACTAAAATGTAAAATGTAGAGTCTTGAGCTTTTGAGCTTGAGCCAATCCTTTGTCCTTAATAGTTTGAGGGATCCACTTTCATCATCCATGCCATGCCATTCATTGAGCTTTCCTGAAATATTTGTCTTGAATAGCATTAGCTCAATGAGCTATATGTTGTTATGAATTACCAAACCACCTAGGATAGTTGCACTTTCACTTATTTATTTCCTAGTCTTCTTTTCCCCGGTTTGCTAGTGGTCGCAACAACCATGGGCCATATACGACCGTGGTAACCTTCACCTCTGCTATAGGTCAGAGGATCCATGGGCCTCCTATGGGCCTTCGATAAATGGGCCTCCAACAGGGCCGTAGAATTGGTGGGCCTCGGGCCGTCACATAAATGGGTCTACATGGTCCGTAAACGGGCATAATTGGTATCGGCCCAGCACGGTAACGGGCTGTTAACAGGCCGGAGGACAGCAAAGACTTAATTATGTCACAAGCATAACGGGTCGTTAATGGGCCAGAATATTGGACGGGCTGGAAATGGCACAACGGGTTAACAGGCCACAAACGGGCCGACTCTTGCCATGGGCCGAATTTGGCCCATTAGGGGAACAGGCCAGTAACGGGCCAGAAGTAATCAAGGGATGGAAAGGAGCCCAAGAACGTATGGGCCGTCAGTAGGCCGAAAGCTAACACGGGCTGGAAACGGCCCATGTGAATCATGGGCCGTTAATGGGTACAAAAAAATTACTGTTCATTATGGGCTAGAGTCACCGTGGGCCTCTAAAGGGCCTAAAGATACGAAAGGCCTCATATGGGCCAAAAGACGTTGTGGGCCATAATGGGCCAAAAGTGAAATGGGCTGGTGTTATATTCGACGACCCACATGACGTTGTTGGGCCGATTTCGGTTAGGCCCTAACAGGCCGTGAGTTACCGGGTCGTAAAATGGGTTATTTGCGAAGAGACTGTTAACATGGTTTTCATGGGCCAGCCTGCTAACTTTTGAACAAGTCAAATGGGCCGGCCTTTGTAAGCTAAATGGGCCAATGGTGGGCGGTCGCATGTGTCGACATATCCTAGGCGCCTATCCGACCCACTGACGAGCTGACACGTGCTTCCTCCGGCCAATCTGAATTTTACACATGAAAAAATCCCATTGGTCCAGGCTGTTAACGGGTTATCGGATCCAAAATCGGACCCGATAGCTTAATGGCGACCCTTTACGGTGGATGCCACATGTCGGTCACCCTTGACGAAAGCACTTCTGTGACGCGTGATGTATCTTCCTGGAAGTGGACACTTCCGTGATGATAATTTTGGTAATGTCATGGAACACTTCTACGACAACACAGGTATGACTATCTTGATTCTGTCATAAAATCGTCATGGATGTACATGCATGAAAAAAACGTGACCTACTGTGACAAACAAGTCTCATCACAGAAGTGTTTTTTTTGTAGTGAGGCGGCACCATATGAACTGTGGTTTGGCAAGAAACCTAATCGTCGCTTTAAAGTTTTGGGTTGCGGTGCTTATGTGAAAAAGCTTCAACCTGATAAGATCGAACCCAAATCGAAAAAGTGTGTCTTCAAAGGATACCCAAAAGAAATCATGGGTACACCTTCTATCACAGATCCAAGGCAAGACATTTATTGTTAAGAATGGATCCTTTCTAGAGAAGGAGTTTCTCTCGAAAGAAGTGAGTGGGAGGAAAGTAGAACTTGATGAGGTAGTTGTACCTTCTCTCGAGTTGGAAAATGATTCATCACAGAAATAAGTTCCAGTGATGCCTACACCAATTAGTGAGGAAGTTAGTGATGATGATCATGAAACTTCAGATCAAGTTACTACCAAACCTCGTAGGTCAGCCAGAGTACGGTCCGTACCAGAGTGGTACGGTAATCCTGTTCTTGAAGTCATGTTACTAGACCATGACGAACCTACGAACTATGATGAAGCGATGATGAGCCCAGATTCCGCGAAATGGCTTGAGGCCATGAAATCTGAGATGGGATCCATGTATGATAACAAAGTGTGGACTTTGGCTGACTTGCCCGATGATCGGCAAGCCATAGAGAATAAATGGATCTTCAAGAAGAAGACTTACGCTGATCAGAATGTTATCACAACAAAGCTCGACTTGTTACGTAAAGGTTTTCGACAAATTCAAGGTGTTGACTATGATAAGACCTTCTCACCCGTAGTGATGCTTAAGTCCGTCTCGATCATGTTAGCAATTGCCGTGATTTTATGATTATGAAATTTGGCAAATGGATGTAAAAAATGCATTCCTTAATGGATTTCTTAAAGAAGAGTTGTATATGATGCAACCGTAAGGTTTTGTCAATTCAAAGGTGCTAATAAAGTGTGCAAGCTCCAGCATCCATTTATGGACTGGTGCAAGCATCTCGAGTTAGAATATACGCTTTGATAGTGTGATCAAAGCATATGGTTTTATAAAGACTTTTGGAGAAGCCTCAGATTTACAAGAAAGTGAGTGGGAGCTCAGAGCATTTCTGATATTATATGTGGATGACATATTGTTGATTGGAAATGATATAGAATTTTTGGATAGCATAAAAGGATATTTGAATAAGAATTTTTCAATGAAAGACATCGGTGAAGCTACTTATATATTGGGCATCAAGATCTATAGAGATAGATCAAGGCGCTTAATTGGACTTTCACAAAGCACATACCTTGAGAAAGTTTTGAAGAAGTTCAAAATGGATCACCAAAGAAAGGGTTCTTGCCTCGTGTCACAAGGTGTGAAGTTGTCGACTCAATGCCCCACCACCGCAGAAGATAGAGAGAAAATGAAAGTCATTCCCTATGCCTCAACCATAGGTTCTATCATGTATGAAATGTTGTGTACTGCACCTGATATGTTCCTTGCTATAAGTTTAGCAGGAGGTACCAAAGTAATCCAGAGTGGATCACTAGACAGCGTCAAGAACATCCCAAATACCGAAAAGGACTAATGATATGTTTTCGCTTATGGAGGTGACAAAGAGCTTGTCGTAAATGGTTACGCCGATGCAAGCGCTGACACCGATCCGGATGACTCTAAGTCACAACTGGATAATGATTTATATTGAATGGTGGAGCTGTCAATTGGTGCAGTTCTAAGGAGAGCGCTGGTGGCATCTACGTGAAGCGGAGTACATAGCTACTTCGGAAGCAGCAAATGAAGGAGTCTGGATGAAGGAGTTTGTATCCGATCTAGGTGTAATACCTAGTGCATCGGGTCCAATGAAAATCTTTTGTGACAATATTGGAGCAATTGCCTTGGCGAAGGAATCCAGATTTTCACAAGAGAACCAAACACATCAAGAGACGCTTCAATTCCATCCGCGATCAATTCAAGGAGGGAGACATAGAGATTTGCAAAATACATACGGATCTGAATGTTGCGCATCTGCTGACTAAGCCTCTTCCATGAGCAAAACATGATCAGACCAATACTCCATGGGTGTTAGAGTCATTACTATGTAATCTAGATTATTGACTTAGTGCAAGTGGGAGATCAAGGAAATATGCCCTAGAGGCAATAATAAAGTTGTTATTTATATTTCCTTATATCATGATAAATGTTTATTATCCATGCTAGAATTGTATTAACCGGAAACTTAGTACATGTGTGAATACATAGACAAAACAGAGTGTCCCTAGTATGCCTCTACTTGACTAGCTCATTAATCGAAGATGGTTATGTTTCCTGGCCATAGACAAGTATTGTCATCTGATGGACAAGACCCATCTGTTAGCTTAGCATAATGATTGTTAAGTTTTATTGCTATTGTTGTCTTCATGACTTATACATATTCCTGACTATGAGATTATGCAACTCCCGAATACCGGAGGAACACCTTCTGTGCTTCCAAAAGTCACAACATAACTGGGTGATTATAAAGATGCTCTACAAGTGTCTCCAAAGGTGTTTGTTGGGTTGGCATAGATCAAGATTAGGATTTGTCACTCTGAGTATCGGAGAGGTATCTCTGGGCCCTCTCGGTAATGCACATCACTATAAGCCTTAAAAGGAATGTGACTAATGAGTTCATTGTGGGATGATGCATTACGGAACAAGTAAAGAGACTTGCCGGTAACGAAGTTGAACTAGGTATGATGATACCGACGATCGAATCTCGGGCAACTAACATACCGATGACAAAGGGAATAACGTATGTCATTATTGTGGTTTGACCGATATAGATCTCCGTAGAATATGTAGGAACCAATATGAGCATCCAGGTTTTGCTATTGGTTACCGATCGGAGATGTGTCTCACCATGTCTACATAGTTCTCGAACCTCGTAGGGTCCGTGATGTTTAACATTCGGCGATGATTTGTATTATGAGTTATGTGTTTTGCTAACCGAAGTTTGTTCGGAGTCCCGGATGAGATCACGGACATGACGAGGAGCATCGAAATGGTCGAGAGGTAAATATTCATATATTTGAAGGTAGAACTACAAAAAAATACACTTCCGTGATGATACGTGTTTGTCACAGTAGGTCACGTTTTTTGTCATGCATGTACATCCATGATGATTTTATGACGTAATCAAGATAGTCATACCGTGTTGTCGAGAAGTGTTCCATGACATTACCAAAATTATCATCAAGGAAGTGTCCACTTCCATGACGATAAATCGCACGTCACGTATGCTTTCGCCAAGGGTGACCGACACGCGGCATCCACCGTAACGAACGCCATTAAGCTTATCGGGACGGATTTTGATCCGATAACCCGCTAACAGCCCCGACCAATGGGAAATTTCCACGTAAAATTTATTTGGTCAAGGGAACACCGTCACCGCCAAGGGCCGATGTCGCCTCATTCCATTGGAGGAGACATGCCTATGATACGCCGACACGTGGCTGGGCCCAACAGAACCATATAGGTTAAAAAGGCCGCCCACCAAAGGCCCGTAGAACTTAATCGGTACTAGTGGGCCAGCCCAATAACAGCCTCGCTTAATAAAGGCCCATTTACGCCCGAAGCCGATCTGGCCCGTTAATTGTTTGCCCAATATTTGGGCCCATTTACGCCCGGCCGATCTCGCCCGTTAATTGTTCGCCCAATATTTGGGCCCATTTATGTCCGGCCGATCTGCCCGTTAATTGTTCGTCAATATTTGGGCCCAACAACAGCCTGCTGACTTTCGGCTTGTTAGAGGCCCGATGTAGACATGGGCCCATTTCAGCCCGGTGACTTTCGCCCGGAATGGCCCGTATACCCATGGGCCATATATGGTCCGACGACATCGGGCCCACTAACGCCCGTGCTAAAGGTGGCAACAGCTAAGCCCAATGTAACTTTGGGCCTGTTAAAGGCCTGTCGCAATTCGCCCGCTGATGCTCAGATTAAGCTTTCGCCTCTTAAAGGCCCATGATATCGGGCCAACTAAGGCCCGGATATGTTTCGCCGGTAACGCCCTTGAGCTAATCGGGCCCAAACGGCCGGTTCACATTTCGCCCGTCAAGGCCCGCCGACAACTAGTGAAAATTTAGGCCCAACATGAATTTTGGCCTGCTAAAGGCCCATGGTTTCATCTCGGTCGTAAGAGGCCAGTACAATATTCAGCCTGTTAATGGCCCAACGCTACCTGGGCCAAACTAAGCGCTGGGTCGACAAAAGGTCCAACTAAAATATAGTCCGGTGTAAGTTTGGGCCTGGCGCAATGTGTGAAGGCCCCAATCATTCGGGCCCAAGAAAGACGCAGGCCGGCCCAATTGTGGCCCGATAAAAAACTGGCCCGTTGGAGTCTAATGTTTTGGTCCCACGACTACATCTGATTTTTTTTCAAATAGCTTAATGATGGCAGAATTAGTAGGAATTAAGAACAAACCTACTCTATACAATAAACAAATTACTAAGATAGTAAATAAGAATAAACCTACATTATACAATAAAGGATTTAAGGTATATTACATCCATCGGGCATCAAGTTCACCACCAAAGGATCATAAAGCGCAACGAAGAAGCAGATTACAAAAACCGGGCACCATTGCAGCAGAATAAAATAATATCGAACCGAGACCACTTCCAAGACAGTTCAAGAAAGGTTAGCCTTATGGGGAACTGCTATAAGTCAGCCGAGCAAGGCTGTGAGACCGCCTAGCATGTTGGTCATAGCTTCCGTGTGTAGCTGTTTAGCGATGAGGTTCTCATTGGTGTTCTCCGCAATCTTTCTTAGAGATAGGACTTCAAGTCGGTTGAGTTGCGTAATGCCTTTCGCTAGAACTTGGGACTCAAGAAGTCAAACTGATTCGCATAACGAATTATGTGAGCTTGTCCGACTTTTAATCTCAAGTAACTTGAACATCGCATCAAGACAAGACTATGGGGTTGTCTTGCTATCTTCAAGATGTTTTGCCTTCTTTGCTGCAATATATGTTGGGTTTGTCTCAGCCTTTAGCAGATTTGTGCATGCCATCGTGCATATCACCCTCAAACAAAGCGTAGAGATGACAGGTTTTGCACGTGTATAAACAAAGATGATAACTGCTCACAATTCTATCCAATTTCAAATTAGAAAATAAAGAGTAAGTTCAAAATATCAATAGCATAATTTGGCATTGTTCATAACGCGGGAGCTTCACCACACTACATGGATTACCATGTCAACATAACAAGCATAGATGAAGGTCAAAGAAAATCATTGTATCTATTTTGGATAATGTGCATGGCATGTTGTTCATATCATCACCACATCAAGAAGATAAAACAGAGATGACAAGGTGCAAACGTGGCTGCTTCACCACACACCGGATTATAGATCCACAAAACCAAGCATACATATAGGGAGTATTAAGTAATGTGCATGGTATGAATATGAATTTGGTTTTACAAGTAAAACTTAGAACTTACGGTTCTTACAAACATGCATTTTGGTAGAAACAGCAAACTAAACAGCAGAAACGATAGGGAGTATGAGGAAATTAAACAGCAGCTTGAGGATAAAGGCTTTAGAAGGACTGACTTACATTAACAGCTAACACCGGCTTTATAATGCCCTTCTCCATGTCAAGGGAAGGATAACTCAAGAATTTCAGCACGTAATCTTCTTCATAAGCATTGCCTGTACTTACATTTTGTAGAGAGTAATTATAGATATGATAATACCGAAGGGATAGAGGATAATGAAGATAAGATGCAGATTGATGCCACATAATCAACTACCAATCCCTAGAAGTACAAGTGTTACAGGACAAAATATACTGACAAGAGTAATGGGCTACACTTCTGCACTGGCATTGTCTGTGTATTCTACTTGTTGGTAAGATTAAATATAGATCTGATCTTTTTTCGTAAATGGTGGGCGAGGGAGATAAGATGTAGAATGCTACAATGAACTATCCTCTTCCCATAATACAAGAGTGTTTTGAACACCGTGTACTCGCATAAAATGTTCTTATATTATGGGACGGAGGGAGTAGCTGTTAATGTAAGTACAAAGGATAGACCACGCATCAGTCCTTATAAGAGGACTGCAGAGCTAAACCTCTTCAAAAGCATTGGGTTGATTCTAAATTTGTGTAAGATTCCATACGGATCTTATAATGTCCACCAAATGGACGATTACGAGGCTAATATGTGCAGTGATTCTACATAATAAAACAACTATGAAAGTAAGTATGGTCATACAGGCAAGAGGTACTCACAAGAGCAATGCAAAGGTGCAAGATAGTTGCGAGATTCTGTGGTCCCTTGAGAACTAATGTTCTTCGCTAACAGTTTTCAGACAAGTGAGACATTAAGGCAAATGCAGAAATGTAGTTCAAATTGTGATGTGATATCATAGACAAGACTTTACGCCGCAATGAGACCAATGTGTAACAAGATTATTCCAGTCACCGCTTGGATAAATGTAGCACCGAAACTTTACAGATATTTCGCTCAAAGGCTTGCCATCGGCGCGCTTGCCTCGTAGGAACGATACTTCATCAACGAGTGCTTGAAAAGCTTAACCAACCCTTGCTCGTCATCACAATCCAGTTTTCTCCTCGCCTATTTAAAAGAATGAAATCTTGTGTCTTCGTCAACAGAAACATATGCAGAATGACCATGAATAACATTAGTACATTACTTACGCCAGAAGTTGCGGAGGAAGACTGAAATTGTTCTGGTTCATGTATAATCTTTCCATGAAGGAAAGATACGCACAAAGTTCCCGACAACAACATAAGCTTCGCTTTCTAAACTGGGAAGAAATGGAACAGGGTCCTATTTGCTGCAATTGGGGCTCTCTCGTTCAAAAAGGATTTGGCAATCGGATTTGGTGTAATCTTTGCTGAATTGGGGTTTTATGTCAGACATACTGGTGCTATGTCAACTGGCATAATCATATTATTTGCTGCAGCTTGGGGTCTCATGAGTTGGGGCATCGTAAATGACCAGATAGTAGGGCTAGAGTCTGCTAGAGTTGGGGTATTTTGTGGGTCGTGATATTGCAACTACACCTAATGGGCTATTTGATTTATCATGTGCCACTACCTTTTCCAAATACTTTTCTTGTGCTCCTCCACGATCAGCAATCGCCTCTTCCTTTTGAACCTCTCGATACACAAGAACAGCATTTGAATGGATAAATATGGTATGATGACAGATGGAATATGTAATCAAAAATGGATAGGCAGGGGTATTCACATACACGATGTGTAAACTAAGCTAATGGCAGTTCAACAAAGTAGAAGCAATGCAAAGCATCGCTTGCAAGATATGTGCGAGCAATGTAACCTTGGAAAGTTAGAGCAAGTACCTTGATGGGTGAATAAGATAGGGCATCTTCCTCCGACTCCTCCACTAGGGAGCTACATTGACTTAGGTTCCTCTAGCTCGTAATCACTGTTAGGATCATATTCTCGAGCATGAATCAGAGGTGGAGAGCGCTTGCATTGCATTGCATCCGCACTTGATTTCAGTCCTTAATGCCAAGTTTGACAGCCATGGCATTGTTCTTCTTTATTCTTTTCATGCGCAAGCTCATAATCATTATGATGCTGTTCGAATCTGAGATTCATGAAAACATAAAAAGTAGTTAGTTTATCTATGGAATGCATTGCAGATTCAACTTGAGAGTGTCTCCCTATAAACCCCTCGTGATATGCAAAGTTCACCTCCCCAACCGTGTCGACTGCACTCACACACGTAAATACAAACCCCTAATGTCTCTATAATAGGCAGCACACATTTCAAAACTGAAGTAGGAACATTAGAATCATATGAAATTCAGATTTGAACAAATAAACTAAGCAATTATGAGTGGCGAATGTTTAGCTTCAAGGGTGGAGGTTGGTAAAGTACACAAAGCAAGTAGGCAGATTGTATTACATGTAAAAGATCAAACCTATGTAAAAGCTGGAAATGACACTTTCTTTCTATACAATGGAGTGTTCATACCCACACATGATCGAAGAGATCACATAGAGAAATACTATTCACTCATGTCTATGGTTACAGTATTTAGAAACAGGGTGGTCCACCCTAAAAGAATATTGATAACAAATATGACAAGGCAAGCATAGATGTAGTGAATCAATCATTTACTTGTGAGCTTATTAGGACAAGTATGCAGTTGTAACTACAGTAAGAGACCGTCCAAAATCTGAATGAAGAAGTTTGTCTAGCACTTATTGTTTGCAACTAATCGACGTGAATAATTGGATATTATATCGAACGAGTAAGAAAGACAAGTAAAATTGTCAACACACCTGGCTTGCAGTAGTAATATGGGTCAATGTCACTATGACCAACAATCCAAAATGACTAGTTTCTGTTCCGAGGGCCGGAATTTTGAAAACCCTGTGAACTTTAGAGGTACTAAACATTACCGAAATACATCTGAGCCATTAAGTGTAGGTAGCACTCAGCACACAACAAACCCTAATGATAGTCCTACCTAATGAGTAATGAATCAATTAGAAAATGGGTGATGAGGAGTGGCTGCTGAGTGTTGAGGACGTATCTCAGGATAAATCGGGTTGGCTTGGTGGGTGCTGCACGCCTGAGCCTTGAACGGACTGGGAAGGTAGGCACGGCAGTGCGCCTGGGCAGCGGTGATGCTATTGGGCGAGCAGCTCCTGGCCTCCTGTTAGTCCGGCGTCTCCTCCTAGAGTCATGCCGTCCTGGGACGGCAAGTCGCCGGCAGGCAAAGGGGTCGGGGTGAGTAGAGCTCAAAGCGCAATGTACAGAGGGGAATCGGGCCTGGACGACCCAAAATCCTGTGGTGGGCTGCCCACCGTGGGCACCTCAGAGAGATACACACCCGAGCGGCGTAACATGCATTTTCAAACTAATTTAGGAACATTTAGCTGACCAATTAAAAACTCCGCTTTAATAATATCAGATTGGTATTTGAACAACTAAGCTTGTTTAGCTTGATGGGTGGAGCAAAGTTATTATGACACGGCACGATTCTCGATCATATAGTGATCATAAAAGGGGAAACTCTAAGCATATTTTTTAGCAAAAGAGGGTTTCCTCCCATTTTTATTAAATAAACCACCACGGAACCAACATGATCAATTAAACCCTAAGCATGATCAATTAAACCATATTATGGCTATGCCATGGCAGATTTGAAGTGCAAACCGAGAAATGATATTTAGCATCCATTGTTTGCTTCAACTAAGAACTAAATTCTAAGAGATGAAAAGAAAGTTGAGTAACCAAGTTAAGATCTATTTTCTGTTGAGATCAAAAGTTGAGGAGATATGAAGTACCACCTCTCTTGCGGCGCCTGTAGGCATCAAAAGCATGGCTGTTGATGGCGTTGAAGCAGATCTGCGATGGTAGACGGGTGCATCGGGGATAAGTCCCGCTATGTGGAAGACAAGGTCGTGTGAGCGCCCCGCAAAGAGGACGACGGCACCGATGAAGCGAGAGGACGCTGCAAGGCTATTGGTCCGTCATTGGGATGAGAAACGCCCATCTCTAGCAAAGGGACGACGCGGTCCTGGTAGGCACCCGCATGGTGGAGGATGGTATGGCGGGATGTGGTGGAGGACGGCGGCGATGGATGGGGTGGCGACGGAGGCTAGTGTGGGATGGGGTGTTCTAAAGCGACGGTGTATGAATGGGAAAATGGAGGAGAGGTACGGGTAACCATGTTTTTGGGACGCGATGTCTGAAATATGGGAAAGTTACTTAACTTAGCCCCTGCTTAAAATTTGGACATCTCGTCGGTTGGGGATAGGACGGTAATCTCAAGATCTCGCCAATATTTGCCTGCAGCGATTTTGGGCGAGGAGAGGGTGGTTGGCGCCACGGTGTATGAACGGGCTGATGTGTAGGGCGGTTGTGTCACGCCCGAGTGAAGTTACAAACCTTCCCTATTGAAAATATTTGCCTACATCGATTTCGCCGAGTCGAGTTTGTTTTGCCTCCCACCGTGTATGAATGGGGAATGGAGGAGAAACATAGGTCTTTCGGACGAGCTTGAATCAAATGTGTTTTGTCGCCATGTTTGACGCCCACCGTGTCGGAATGGGCTCAGAGGCGGTCGTGTCACGCCTAATTGAAGTTACTAACCTACCCCTATTTAGAGCAGTGGAAATCGGGCCGATGGATTGTCCGTAATGGGTAGTCAGTAATTTCCATCTCCCAAACACTTGGCTTTGGGAAGCCGACGGGAGTGGATATTTTGCTGCTTCTTTCAATTTTGGGACAATAAGCATCCACGCTACTCCTAGCAACTAAATTCAAATCCATTTTGTATTCCTATATGAATCTTTATAAATCATTCTATGTGTTTTTATATATCTTCAAAAGGACGACAAAGATGTATTCCACTGTCATATATGAATATGGTTTACAAATGTCGATACTCAAATTCAGAAACTAGAATCCAGTTTAAGGTCAATTCAAATATTTGGAACACTTCATGTCCAACTCAAATGTCACATGCAGCATAATGTGTACTCCCATTTAGATATGTACACAAGTTTATGTATCAAGATTCAAATACCGAGTCAATCAACCAAGAATGTACAGAACTAACAGACATATAAACACTTATAGAGTATATGGATCAATAATATCAACTAACATACATAAGCCAGGACGATGTACTTTTTTTTGGCTACAACAACATCCTTTTTTAGCCAGCATCTTGGCCCTTTCCGATGCATTCCACTTATGGTCCATCTATACTACTACTATTCCTGAATGCACATTCAGCCCGATTGGCATATTTGTAGGTCTGGCATAGCAATCCAAATGAAATGTCTCCGAGTCTTATCAATTAATACAGACTTGTGCTCAAATAAAATTACAAACCAAAAAAACAATTATTACATGATCTCTAAAACAAATGGTTTGATCGATTACATGAACAGACAACACAAAGGTTATTCAACTATGGAAACAACATTTCACCTATGATTTACTAAGTAGGAATTTAATTTCCTTTTTTTCAGACCTTAATAATCTGGTCAGGCCTCACTTGCTTCGCTTTTGAAATCCACCAAATATTTAATGGTTCTCTTGAGTACTGCTTGTGATTGTGCTGTTTGCTTCCTCAACATGTCAACTTCATCTCTAAGTGCGTATGCAATCTCTTTCTTCCACTAGTTTAGCCTCTAGAGCATCAAAGCAGTTGGCAATTCATAATGCACGATTAATGGTGCCATCGTCAGGATGATGCAACGTCCATGGGGACCTCGCTTTTGATCTTGGGCTAACCTATTTTGCCATTAAAGTTCAGATTGATTCGTAAAAGTTGAAGTTAGCAAAACATCTCAACGGGAGTTATAACAGCAAACCGTTAAACAAACAAGGAATTAAATAGTTTCAATTGATGTGAAAAGTAGTTATTAACATCATTGTAACCCGCTGTTGCAAAGAGCAAAGCGCTTAAACAAACAAGTAGATATTTAAGTTAAGGCAAACAGTAATTTTAACAAGAAGTATCAAACACATAGATAGGCGCAGTCTACAATATGATTAACAAAGCTGTGCCATTATGTAATCAGAGCAAACTAAATTAAGCCAAGCAACATTATTCAACAATTTTGCAAGAAGTGGCTAACTAAAATTCCGAGAAGGTGTAACTGAACTTATGCTAGTTCTTTGTACAGCACACCGCAACTTCTTTTTCGCTACAAGGTTGTATGAAGGAGTCCATGGCATCAATTGCTTGGATACGCAGTCCCAATACTTCTTTCTTCCCACACCGCATGGGTAAGTCGAATGGTTAACTGGTAAGATGGTGCGCCCTTGATATGTTATATGAGGACGTAGTCGACTAGTTGTAGCCAAACACATCACACTTGCTTTTACAGATATTTCATGTGATTACTTTTGGCATATCGAGATCTAAGCAATCTACAATAGGATGAAAAGATCGCATCCTTCACATTATTGGCTAACTCAGTTCATAGAAACAAGCAATTCAACCATTATGTGGGTAAATCAAAAGCGCCATCGAATATTTTTCACTATCCAATCATACACGCAAAAGGGGCGACCCCACCATAGGGGCTGGTATGGGCGGCCACCTGTGTGGCTGGAAAGTGTGCACCTAGTTTGAGTCGCCCAGTGTTGGCCCACGCTAGTTTTGTTCGCCCCAACGCACGAAAGCAGTGCAATGTAAAAAATGAAGAAAATGTTTCAATTTGATGGGCCAATAACATAAGTGCAAGGCAGGCCCTATAGCAGGCTCATGCCCAAACGAAGCGCCCCATACCGATCGACAGCAGGAAAATCCCAATTCATTCGCTCCACCTCCACCGTTCGCCCTAACCTAGCCGCCACTGACAGATCGACACAACACTTCTCGCGCCTTGTTGGAGGGCGGTCGCGGGCTTCAAGCTTAACGGAAGGACATGAAGATGAAGATCCAACCTCGGGTGTAGCTCATGGGAGGCAGCAAGGCAAGACAGCATGGCATCGAGCTTATGCAAACGGACAGCCGCAGCTTGCAAGAGTAGCATGTGCAACGAGCAGGTACATCACAACCCTGATTATATCTAATTCAACTCTTCAATTTCGCCAATAGTTAAACCCGACGGTGTTGTAAAACTGCTTGTATGTAGGGAATCTATGAGAAAATGAAACCAATTTCTACTTATTTTATAACTCCCCAATCAATACCGAATCGATCAATCTGATGTATCTAATCAAGTTTCCGTGCAAACATACAAGCTCATGTTGTTCTTGAGCCTCAAGTGTCTAATGAACAGATCGCTAATGAAGGATTTGATGCAAACATTTTACATGCTCCCGGTGATGAACATATAGTGTCTAATGAGGGATCTAATGCAAGCATTTTGCAAGCTCATGGAAGGATTTAGTGTCTAATGATGATCTACTATGTTGAGAGAGACAGAGATTTGCGCATTGATGACAAGCAAATTATAGTGCATTTTCATAGCTTGAGGAAACGCCGAGGCCATCTACCGTAAAGTCCCGTGATCATGACAACATAGCATAAATACTTTTCTAATCTGTTGTTTGAAACTATTGGCATACTTGTGCAGATAGATATATTGATATGCAGTTTATGACCGGTTATACGTGCAATTACACTTTGATATTTTCAGCCGAGAACTAATAATTCAAGCAGGTATGCACTATGTTTGTAGTCCTTGTACACCATGTTGCATTTTGTGTTTTTGGTGCTTGCATCATTTAGTGTTTATAATCTGAACTACTTTGGATCATTAGCTGGTTTTCAAAGTGCATGTAGCTTCACATTTCCCAAGTTATGTTGATTTCGGAGTGCAAGTGCCTTCGTATTTTTAAGTTAAATGTTCGCCTTAGTAAATTGAATTCGTGGATCAGCCATCGCACACAAATCATACACTAATGCCAAGACAAATTAAATGAAATGCAGGACTTAGGCTAGCTCGTTGTATAGGCTCACCGCAGCTCGCTTGTGCTTGGGATGTTCCATGTACAAGTCCATGTTACCACTTGCTTGGATGTGCAGGCCTTGTGCTCCTTGCATCCCCTCTGCATTTTTGACACGGCTAATGGTTGATCAAATAAGAGGAATCGACCTTGATGTTGTACCGGAGGACAGATACTTACAAGGTTATACGGTGTGCAGTGATGTGTACCAGATCCCGTAGCACCGCCATGCTTCGCTAAAAATGGATTTGCTTGTTTCAGATGATATCTCCGTAAGAAATAAGAGTTAAAGTCGAGTTGCATAGGCGTAAGCTAAGAGAGCAGTGAAAGGATATCCAAACATCGTCGGGACGGTGCACAAGGGAGTGATGTGTGGATACCTAGTTCGGGCCGGCATTTGGGCATGCTCGCCTAGCTAGAGTGCGGGTCACTTCAGAGCCGTTGAGGGTGATGTGCTAGCATTGGCTGGCCGTGCATGAATGCGGATCTTGAGTGGCAGCGGAGCACTATGATGTGATGGACGAGACCGTTGGTGAAGCCCCAACGGCCTCGGGGGGCGGAGGTGCGACGATGTGCTCCATGAAGTAGCCCCGTGAGCTGGGAGACAGCTGCTGAAGCGCACTGATGCGGTGGAACTCGTGTCTGTGGAGGCACGCTGGCTATGGGCGGCCGACGTTGTCGGTGGACCACCCGGTGCGGTGGACAAGGGCGTAGATGAGGTAGCTTCGGTGCGGTGGTGAAGCGCGACCGACGTCCGGCACAGAGGTGGGGAACGGTAGGGAAAGAGACGAGACGAGGGGCGATTCGAGGGTTGGCGGCGAATTAGGGATTTGAGCAAGTCAAGCGGAAGGGGACAAGGGAGAAGAGAGATTTTGCAGGCTAGAATTGGGGCCGCCAGATATTTCAATCCAAACGTGGAAGCGCGAACTTATATTGTCGCTGCCCTTTTTTGGGGAGGGGTGGGTGGCTGGGTGCTACGCGTCCGTCCGACACACGCCACCACCCAGACAGATTATGTTCGATGTTTTAAGGCACCTGCCTTTGTGTCCATGACATGCGGGCCCAACAGTGGCTGGCCCACATGTCAGCCACCCAAGGGCAGTTGCCTTTAAGGCACCGGCAGCAGCCCACCCCACACCTACCTCGGTCTCGCTCGGGTGCGCCTACATTTGAGAATGCAAACGAATCTGTATGTATTACCATGCCCGTGTTTTCCTTGCAATAATGAGTCATTCGAACGAGATACTCCATCCGCTCCTTTGTAAGTCGTTTGCATAACTTAAAATGAATTGTTTTGCACATTGTCTGAAATGTCTTCAAGGTCTTATAAAAGTGAAATGAGGGAGTACTATAAATTAATTAATGAGGAGTTATTTGAAAAAATTGAAACGATACCCACGCTTAACGTGATTAGAGTGTGTCACATAATTAGTTATTTGAATTAGAGTGTGTCATGTAGTTAGTTATTTGAATTAGAGTGTGTCACGTAGTTTATCTCCAATTCTAACGTGGATTTCGTGATTTCACCGTATCCACGCTTACTTTTTAATACAAATTCATATGTATATGATGAACACCATGGTAGTGAGAAAACTTTTGGATGGATTCAAACATATGACCTACAAAATAGCACAACAAATTGAGTCAATATCAACTTTTCGAAACTTAGTATGGCACGAATTCGAAATAATTACCCGTATGCCTGGTCCTTAGTTCAAATCATCGATATTAAGTCTCGTACTATGTACATTCAAATATTGTTTTTAGCCCCCCCCCCCCTCGCACAAACGCTACATACTTCCTATATCGGTCAATCTTCCTCTCCTAACCACCTTAGGAAGCTATCGGTTTCCAACACACGTTCATTCTTTCTCTCCATGTTTCGATCTCTAAGTCTCTAAACTACACAAGCCCTTTTCCACTGCTACTAAATGTATTTACCTCACACACCGCCATTGCACCCCATGCCGAGCTCTCTCTCTCCCTCTCTCCTCTCACCCTCTCATGCTAAATACATGCATTGCCTATCTAGCCCCCCAACCTCTCATGCGCACGCACACACGTTGTATATCCAGGTCACCCTCGAGACTGTCTCACTTTTCTTCCAAGACGGCGGGCCACACTCGCCAATCTCGCCTCTTTATCTCGAGTCTCGCTTAACCTCGCTTTTCACACACAAATGATATATCTCCTTTCGGCCTCGATCGACACACTCTATACTCTCTCACGCAGATTGTCTATCTAGGTCAGTCCATCCAAGTTGCCACCACTCTTCGACCTCATGGTGGGCCACGCCACTCAATCTCTCTCTCTCTCTCTCTCTCTCTCTCTCTCTCTCTGCAGATGTCTCGATTGACCTTGCTCTTTCTCGACAAAACGATATATCACCATGTTTGAGCCCAATTCAAGCTATTCACATTGTATACTCTCTCACGCACATCGCCTATCTAGGTCACTCTCTCCAACCTGCCTCACTCTTTCGATCACACGACGAATTCTATGTGATCGGTTGACCTTGCTTCCTCCCACACACAAAATATATCTACACGCCTGCGGATCGATCATCTCTCAAGCTCTATCTTACAACCTCACCCTTGCCAAAAGCTCAATCGACAATATCTCCCAGAGCATATATATTTGTTCAATGAATGTCGGACCACACTCACTTTGTCTCTCAATCTATATGTCTCTCGATTGACCTCGCTTTCACACCGTATCTTCCACGCTGAAGCTACTACCTCTCCATCCTCGCAGCCGGAGCTATTTACATTGCGAGGGGCACTCCAACCTTGGATTAATTTGTGTAGGCATTTATTCCGGTCGGTTTAGATTATATTTTCGTAGCATTCGGCCCACAACTACTCCAAACACCGTTGCAACCCACGCAACTCCACTAGTTGATTTCCCTCTAGCTCGGTCATCGCTCTCTCGCACGTCCTTTCTCACCTTCAACGTAGCACCATGGTATTATTGAGAAAACTATGTTGTTCTCTTTAATTATTATAAATAAGCTACAAAACTACACACCGATAGTCCACTTGAAATGGAACAAATTTCGACCCACAAATTAAAGTGCTACAACTACACACCGAGCGGCCCACATGTCATGAAACAAATTTGGACCCATATACAAATTAAAAAATAAAGGACGAGGATCGAACATGCGACCGGGCCTTCAAGCCGCACGTCAATAGGCAACATACGTAGAATAGCAATGTTTGTTGTACCCTGAGGGAGTCCTGGACTAGGGGGTGTCCGGATAGCCGAACTATCATCACGGCCGGACTCCAAGACTATGAAGATAAAAGATTGAAGACTTCGTCCCGTGTCCGGATGGGACTTTCCTTGGCGTGGAAGGCAAGCTTGGCGATACAGATATGTAGATCTCCTACCATTGTAATGTTGGGGAACATTGCACAAAATTAAAAAAAAAATTCTATGGTTTCACCAAGATCCATCTATGAGTTCATCTAAGCAACGAGTCATGGGAGAGAGATTGCATCTACATACCACTTGTAGATCACGTGCGGAAACGTTCAAGGGAACGGTGATGACGGAGTCGCATCGCCGTGATTCAAATCACCGATGACCAAGTGCCGAACGGACAGCACCTCCGCTGCTCAACACACGACGGAACGGACGACGCCTCCTCCTTCTTGATCCAGCAAGGGGAAGGAGAGGTTGAGGAAGAAGGCTCCAGCAGCAAGACGACGGTGTGATGATGGTGGAGAGGCAAGATCTCGGCTGTGGCTTCGCCAAGCACTCAACGGAGGAGGAGAGGTCTGGGGAGGGAGAGGTTGCGCCTTGATGTGTCTTGCAGCCCTCCCTCACCCCCTCTATTAATAGGGGAAGGGGCAGAAGGCCCCTCTAGATGAGATCTAGAGGGGGCGGCGGCCAGGAGGGGGCTTGCCCCTGCCAAAGGGGCGCCCCCACTAGGGTCCCCCAACCCTAGGCGCATGGGCCCAAGGGCGCCCAGCCCTCCAGGGCTGGTTACCTGTCCCTCAGGCCCATGAGGCCCCGCGAGAGGGTGGCCCTCCCGTGGACCTCGAACCTCTCCTGGGGCCCCAGATAATACCGATATGCCCTCAAACTTTCCGTGTCCGTATGACAACTTCCCATATATAAATCTTCACCTCCCACCATTCCGAACTCCTCGTGACGTCCGGGATCTCATCCGGACCAACAACATTCGTAATCACATACAAGTCTTCCTAATAACCCTAGCGCCACCGAACCTTAAGTGTGTAGACCCTACGAAGTTCGGGAGACATGCGACATGACCGAGACGATTCTCCGTCAATAACCAACAGCGGATCTGGATACCCATGTTGGCTCCTACATACTCTTCGATGATCTCATCGGATGAACCACGATGTCGAGGATTCAAGCAACCCAGATACTATTCCTTTGTCGACGGTATGTTACTTGCCCGAGATTCGATCGTCGATATCCCAATACCTCGCTCAATCTCGCACCGCAAGTCACTTTACTCGCATCAGAATGCATGATCCCGTGACTGCACACTTGGTCACTTTGAGCTCATTATGATGACACACTACCGAGTGGGCCCAGTGATACCTCTCCGTAATACGGAGTGACAAATCCCGCCTCGATCCGTGTCAACCCAATGACACTTTCGAGATACCAGTAGTGCACCTTTATAGTCACCCGCCATTTTGTGACGCTTGGTACACCCAAAGCACTCCTACGGTATCCGGAGTTACATGATCTCATGGTCTAAGGAAGAGATACTTGACATTGGAAAAGCTCTAGCAAAACGAACTACACGATCTTGTGCTATGCTTAGGATTGTCTTGTCCATCACATCATTCTCCTAATGATGTGATCCCGCTATCAATGACATCCAATGTCCATAGTCGAAACCATGACTATCTATTGATCAACGAGCTAGTCAACTAGAGGCTCACTAGGGACATATTGTGGTCTATGTAGTCACACGGTATTACGATTTCCTGATAATACAATTATAGCATGAATAAAAGACAATTATCACGAACAAGGAAATATAATAATAATCCTTTTATTATTGCCTCTAGGGCATATTTCCAACAGTCTCCCACTTGCACTAGAGTCAATAATCTAGTTACATTGTGATGAATTGAACACCCATAGAGTTCTGGTGTTGATCATGTTTTGCTCGCGGAAGAGGTTTAGTCAATATCTGCGACATTCAGATCTGTATGTACTTTGCAAATATCTATGTCTCCATCTTGAACATTTTCACGGATGGAGTTGAAACGACGCTTGATGTGCCTGGTCTTCTTGTGAAACCTGGGCCCTTGGCAAGGGCAATAGCTCCAAGTGTTGTCGAGAAGAGTTTGATCGCCCGCACGCATTGGGTATGACTCCTAGGTCGGTGATGAACCTTCACCCAAATTGCTTCATGCGCGCCTCCGAGGCTGCCATGTACTCCGCTCGCATGTAGATCCCGCCACGACGCTTCGCTTGCAAATGCACCAGCCATCGCTTCCACCATTCAACATATACACGATCCGTTTGTGACTTAGAGTCATTCAGATCTGTGTCGGCTTAGCGCCGACGTAACCCTTTACGATTTGTGCTCTTCGTCACCTCCATAAACGAGAAACATGTCCTTCGTCCTTTTCGTGTACTTCAGGATATTCTTGACCGCTGTCCAAAGGTTCCTTGCCGGGATTACTTTGGTACCTACCTACCAAACTTACGGCAAGGTTTACATCAGGTCTGGTACACAAAGATGGCATACATAATAGATCCTATGGTCGAGGCATAGGGATGACACTCATCTCTTCTTTATCTTTTGCCGTGGTCGGGCATTGAGCCGAGCTCAATCTCACACCTTGCAAGACATGTGCAAGAACCCTTTCTTGACTGATCCATTTTGAACTTCTTCAAAATCTTATCAAGGTATGTGCTTTGTGAAAGACCTATGAGGCGCCTCGATCTATCTCTATAGATCTTGATGCCTAATATATAAGCAGCTTCTCCAAGGTCCTTCATTGAAAAACTTTATTCAAGTAGGCCTTAATGCTGTCCAAGAGTTCTATATTATTTCCCATCAAAAGTATGTCATCTACATATAATATGAGAAATGCTACAGAGCTCCCACTCACTTTCTTGTAAACGCAGGCTTCTCCATAAGTCTCAGATAAACCCAAACGCTTTGATCATCTCATCAAAGCGTAATGTTCCAACTCCGAGATGCTTGCACCAGCCCATAAATGGATCGCTGAGCTTGCATACTTGTTAGCATTCTTAGGATCGATAAAACCTTCCGCTGCATCATATACAGCTCTTCCTTAAGATAACCGCTAAGGAATGCCGCTTTGACGCCCATCCGCCATATCTCATAATCATAGTATGCGTAATTGCTAACATGATTCGGACGGACTTAAGCTTCGCTACAGGAGAGAAAGTCTCATCGTAGTCAATCCCTTGAACTTGCCGATAACCCTTAGCGACAAGTCGAGCTTTATAGATGGTGACATTACCATCTGCGCCCGCCTTCTTCTTAAAGATCCATTTGTTTCCTATCGCCACCGATCATCGGGCAAGTCTCACAAAGTCCATACTTTGTTTTCATACATGGATCCTATTCGGATTGCATGGCTTCAAGCCATTTGTTGGAATCTGGCCCGCCATCGCTTCTTCATAGTTCAAAGGTTCACCGTTGTTCAACAACATGATTTCCGTGACAGGTTGCCATACCACTCTAGTGTGGAACGGTCCTTGTGGACCCACGGGTTCAAGAGCAACTTGATCCAAGTACCTTGATCATCATCATTAATTTCCTCTCCAAGAGGTGTAGGCACCACAGAACATTTTCCCGAGCTGCACTACTTTCCGGTTCAAGAGGTAGTACTTCATCGAAGTTCTACTTTCTTGCCACTTACTCCTTTCGAGAGAAACTTTTTCCGTAAAGGATCCGCTTCTGGCAACAAAGATCTTGCCTTCGGATCTAAGGTAGAAGGTATACCCAATGGTTTCCTTTAGGTATCCTATGAAGACGATTTTCCGACTTGGGTTCGAGCTTTTCAGTTGAAGTTTCTTGACATAAGCATCGATCCCCAAACTTTTAGAAATGACAGCTTAGGTTTCTTCCCAAACCATAATTCATACGGTGTCGCCTCAACGGATTTAGACGGTGCCCTATTTAAAGTGAATGTAGCGATCCCCAAAATGATAGCGGTAAATCGGTAAGAGACATCATAGATCACACCATATCCAATAGAGTGCGACACGACGCTCGACACACCGCTACGCTTAAGGTGTTCCAGCGGCGTGAGTTGTGAAACGATTCCACATTTCCTTAAGTGTGTACCAAATTGTGACTTAAATATTCTCCTCCACGATCTGATCGTAAGAACTTTATTTTCGTCACGTTGATTCTCTACCTCATGCTGAAATTCCTTGAACTTTTCAAAGGTCTCAGACTTGTGTTTCATCAAGTAGACATACCCATATCTACTCAAGTCATCAAGAGAGTGAGAACATAACGATATCCTCCATGAGCCTCAACGCCATTGGACCACACACATCAAGATGTATGATTTCCAATAAGTTGGTTGCTCGCCCATTGTTCCGAGAACGGAGTCTTGGTCATTTTGCCCATGAGGCATGGTTCGCATGTGTCAAATGATTCATAATCGAGAGACTCTAAAAGTCCATCGAATGGAGCTTCTTCATGCGCTTGACACCAATGTGACCAAGGCGGCAGTACACAAGTATGTGGGACTATCGTTATCAACTTTACATCTTTTGGTATTCACACTATGAATATGTGTAATATTACGCTCGAGATTCATTAAGAATAAACCATTGACCATCGGAGCATGACCATAAAACATATCTCTCATATAAATAGAACAACCATTATTCTCGGATTTAAATGAGTAGCCATCTCAGATTAAACGAGATCCCGATACAATGTTCATGCTCAAACTTGGCACTAAATAACAATTATTGAGGTTTAAAACTAATCCCGTAGGTAAATGTAGAGGTAGTGTGTCGACAGCGATCACATCGACCTTGGAACCATTCCCGACGCAAGATCGTCACCTCGCCCTTCGCCAGCCTCCGCTTATTCCGCAGCTCCCGCCGTGAGTTACAAATATGAGCAACGGCACCGTATCAAATACCTGTGAGTTACTACGAGTAATCGTAAGGTACACATCAATTACATGTATATCAAATATACCTTTAGTGTTGCCGCCTTCTTGTCCGCTAAGTATTTGGGGCAGTTCAGCCCAAAGGGTCTTCCTTTGCAATAAAAGCACTCGCCTCGTGCTTGGGTCCATTCTTTGACTTCTTCCCGACAACTTGCTTATCGGGCGCCGCAACATCCTTGCCGCCCTTCTTGAAGTTCTTCTTACCCTTGCCCTTCTTGAACTTAGTGGTTTTATTAACCATCAACACTTGATGTTCTTTCTTGATTTCAACCTCTCACGACTTCAGATTGAGAATACTTCAGAATGGTCTTCACCATCCCCTGCATATTGTAGTTCATCACAAAGCTCTTGTAGCTTGGTGGGAGCGATCAAGGATTCTGTCAATGACCGCCTCGTCCGGGAGGTTAATGTCCACTGGACAAAGCGGTTGTGCAACCTGCATTTTGAGTATGTGCTCACCGATGTAACTGTTTTCCTCCATCTTACAACTATAGAACTTGTCGGAGACTTCATATCTCTCGACCCGGCATGAGCTTGGAAAACCATTTTCAGCTCCTCTAACATCTCATATGCTCCGTGTTGCTCAAAACGCTTTTGGAGCCCCGGTTCTAAGCTGTAAAGCATGCCGCATTGAACGAGGGAGTAATCATCAAGACGAGACTGCCAAGCATTCATAATGTCTTGGTTCTCGATGGGTGCTTCACCTAGCGGTGCTTCTAGGACATATTGTTTCTTGGCTGCTATGAGGATGATCTCGTGTTCCGGACCCAGTCCAATAGTTGCTGCCATCATCTTTCAGCTTGGTTTTCTAGGAACGCTGAAGTTCATGTTGACATGAGCGCTGGCCATTTGATATACAAGACATATTTTGCAAAGACTTTAGACTAAGTTCATGATAATTAAGTTCATCTAATCAAATATTTAATGAACTCCCACCAGATTGACATCCTCTAGTCATCTAAGTGTTACACGATCCGAGTCGACTAGGCCGTGGTCCGATCATCACGTGAGACGGACTAGTCATCATCGGTGAACATCTCCATGTTGATCGATCTTCCATACGACTCATGTTCGACCTTTCGGTCTCTTGTGTTCCGAGGCCATGTCTGTACATGCTAGGCTCGCTGGTTAACCCTAAGTGTTTATGCATGTGTAAAACTGTCTTACACCCGCTGTATGTGAACGTAAGGATCTATCACATCCGATCATCACGTGGTGCTTCAAACGATTTAACTTTAGCAACGGTGCATAGTTAGGGGAACACTTTGTTGAAATTATTCTAAGGATCATCTTATTTACTACCGTCGTCTAAGTAAACAAGATGCATAAACATAATAAACATCACATGCAATTATATAAAGTAGTGACATGATATGGCCAATATCATATAGCTCCTTCGATCTCCATCTTCGGGCTCCATGATCATCTTCACACCGCATGACACCATGATCTCCATCATCATGATCTCCATCATCGTGTCTTCATGAAGTTGTCACGCCAACTACTACTTCTACTTCTATGGCTAACGCTTAGCAATAAAGTAAAGTAATTTACATGATGCTCTTCAATGACACGCAGGTCATACAAAAATAAAGACAACTCCTATGGCTCCTGCCGTTGTCATACTCATCGACATGCAAGTCGTGATTCCTATTACAAGAACATGATCTCATACATCACAATATATCATTCATCATTCATCACAACTTCTGGCCATATCACATCACATGACAATTGCTGCAAAAACAAGTTAGACGCCCTCTAATTGTTGTTGCATCTTTACATGGCTGCAATTGGGTTCTAGCAAGAACGCTTTTTACCTCTACTAATAACCACAACGTGATTTTGTCAACTTCTATTTACCCTTCATAAGGACCCTTTTCATCTAATACGCCCAACTAAAGTAGGAGAGACAGACACCGCTAGCCACCTTATGCAACTAGTGCATGTCACCGGTGGAACCTGTCTCACGAAGCGCACGTAAGGTCGGTCCGGCCGCTTCATCCCACAATACCGCTGAAGCAAGAAAAGACTAGTAGCGGCAAGCAAGTTGACAAGATCTACGCCCACAACAAAATTGTGTTCTACTCGCAATAGAGAACTACGACAGACCTAGCTCATGATGCCACCGTTGGGGAACGCTGAAGAAAATTAAAAAATTCTACGGTTTCACCAAGATCCATCTATGAGTTCATCTAAGCAACGAGTCATGGAGAGAGATTGCATCTACATACCACTTGTAGATCACGCATGGAAGCGCTCAAGGAACGGTGATGATGGAGTCGCATCTCGCGCGTGATTCAAATCACCGATGACCAAGTGCCGAACGGACAACACCTCCGCTCAACACACGCATGTAACGGACGATGTCTCCTCCTTATTGATCCAGCAAGGGGAAGGAGAGGTTGAGGAAGAAGGCTCCAAAGAAGAAGACGACGGCGTGATGATGGTGGAGAGGCAAGATTCTGCAGGCTTCGCCAAGCACTCAACGGAGGAGGAGAGGTGTTGGGAGGGAGGGCTGCCTTGATGTGTCTTGCAGCCCTCCCTCACCCCTCTATTTATAGGGGAGGGCAGGGGCCCCCCTCTAGAGGAGATCTAGAGGGGGCGGCGGGCCAGTGGAGGGGGCTTCCCTGCAAAGGGGGGCGCCCCCACTAGGGTTCCCCCAACCCTAGGCGCATGGGCCCAAGGGGGTGCGCCAGCCTCCAGGCTGGTTCCTGCCCCTTCAGGCCCATGAGGCCCTCCGAGAGGGGTGGCCCTCCCGGTGGACCCCTCGAACCTCTTCGGTGGCCCCTGACAATACCGATATACCTCAAACTTTCCGTGTCCGTATGAAAACTTCCCATATATAATCTTCACCTCCGACCATTCCGAACTCCTCATGACGTCCGGATCTCATCCGGACTCAACAACATTCGTAATCACATACAAGTCTTCCTAATAACCCTAGCGCCACCGAACCTTATGTGTAGACCCCACGGTTCGGGAGACATGCGACATGACCGAGACGATCTCCCGTCAATAACCAACAGCGGATCTCGATACCCATGTTGGCTCCTACATACTCCTCGATGATCTCATCGGATGAACCACGATGTCGAGGATTCAAGCAACCCCAGATACTATTCCCTTTGTCGACGGTATGTTACTTGCCCGAGATTCGATCGCGGTATCCCAATACCTCGCTCAATCTCGCTATCGGCAAGTCACTTTACTCGCATCGTAATGCATGATCCCGTGACTGCATAACTTGGTCACTTTGAGCTCATTATGATGATGCACTACCGAAAGGGCCCAAGGATACCTCTCCGTAATACGGAGTGACAAATCCTGGCCTCGATCCGTCAACCCAATGACACTTTCGGAGATACCAGAGTGCACCTTTATAGTCACCCAGCTACGCTAGGACGCTTGGTACACCCAAAGCACTCCCACGGTATCCGGAGTTACACGATCTCATGGTCTAAGGAAGAGATACTTGACATTGGAAAAGCTCTAGCAAAACGAACTACACGATCTTGTGCTATGCTTAGGATTGATCTTGTCCATCACATCATTCTCCTAATGATGTGATCCCGTTGTCAATGACATCCAATGTCCATAGTCGAAACCATGACTATCTATTGATCAACGAGCTAGTCAACTAG